>OMKR01108700.1:0-13662 GCA_900302355.1 Cyttopsis rosea | reverse complement strand
GGCAAGTCCACCTCTGAATGGCTGAAGAAAAACAAAATTGAGACTTTGGAGTGGCCTTGTCAAAGTCCTGACCTGAATCCTATTGAGATGCTGTGGCATGACCTTAAAAAGGCGGTTCATGCTCGAAAACCCTCCAATGTGGCTGAATTACAACAATTCTGCAAACAAAATTCCTCCACAGCGCTGTAAAAGACTCATTGCAAGTTATCGCAAACGCTTGATTGCAGTTGTTGCTGCTAAGGGTGGCCCAACCAGTTATTAGGTTTAGGGGGCAATCACTTTTTCACACAGGGCCATGTAGGTTTGGATTTTTCTTCTCCTTTAATAATAAAAACCTTCATTTAAAAACTGCATTTTGTGTTTACTTGTGTTGTCTTTGACTAATATTTTTAATATTAAATTTGTTTGATGATCTGAAACATTTAAGTGTGACAAACATGCAAAAAATAAGAAATCAGGAAGGGGGCAAACACTTTTTCACACCACTGTATATAGACTTTCTATTAAGGTCTGATTGTGCTGACCTGTGCTGACCTGTGCTGACCTGACCTCCCCTCCCCTCCCCCGTGAACAGCCTCCACCCACACTCCGACCAGTCGGCGGCCGTAAAGCGCCGTAACCGTAAAGCAGCCTGCGCGCGTCGTAAAACCAGTCCCAGGGCAGGCTGCGAGCGTCACAACACGGCGGAGCGGCGGATCTCACCTTTTCACCTGGGTCGGAGCTCATCAACAGGCAGGGAAACAACACTGTGACTCGACGTGATCCATAAGCACCTCTGCTCCGATGCGCGCCCGTGTCTGGGGATTAAAAAACAAACAAAAAAAACAGGTTAACCACGGGAAGCTAAGGTTAGCGGTAGCATGCTAGGCTAGCAAGCTAAAAACAAAAGCCCCAGAACGCGTTAAATGTACAAGATGAGCTGAAACGGGGGGATGGCGGGCGGGCGGCTGCGGTGTTTCTGCGCGAACACGGGCCTGTCGTCGCCATGGAAGATGTAGTTGACGATTCATTGTCTTCTAAATGATGAAGTAGCACCTTCCTGCAGTGGAGGAGGCTGCAGTTTCAGGACCGCAGTCCCAGACCCGTTGACCTAACTAGTGATAACTACTTCCTTCCTTCCTCCCTTCATTCTCTCCTTCCTCCCTCTCATCCATCCTTCCTTCCTCCCTTCATTCTCCTATCCTTCTTTCCTTCCTCCCTCCCTTCATTCTATCATTCTCTCCTTCCTCCCTCTCATCCATCCTTCCTTCCTCCCTTCATTCTCCTATCCTTCTTTCCGTCCTTCCTCCCTCCCTTCATTCTATCATTCTCTCCTTCCTCCCTCCCTCCCTGCCATCCATCCTTCCTCCTGTCATTCTTCCATCCTCTTTCCTTTCTCCCTCCCAATATTCCTCCTTCCTTCCTGCCTTCCGTCCTCCATCCCTCCCCTCCCTTCATTCTCCTATCCTTCTTTCCTTCCTCCCTCCCTTCATTCTCCAGTCATTCTCTCCTTCCTTCCTCCCTTCATTCTTCTATCCTTCTCTTTCCTTTCTCCCTCCCAACGTTCCTCCTTCCTTCCTCCCATCCTTCCTTCTTCCCTCTGTCCTCCCTCCCAACATTCCTTCCTTCTTCCCTCCTTCCATCCTCCCTCGTTCCCTCCTTCCTTCCTTCCTGCCTTTGCTTTCTTCCTTCTTCTTTGTGACATAGTTCCGGATTCCAAAGTTTGTTTGTGTCCAGTTTCAAAACTGGACACTGCACATTCTTGGGTCCCCAGCGACACACCCACCAAGCAATGAAGTAGATCGGATGAATGAATTATGTTAGATAAACAAATTGTCCAACATGCAACTCTTAGCAACCAAGTTGAATTGCAAGACAAAGTAGTATTTGGGTGGAATAAACCTTTAAAACTATAAGTACTTGGGCAGAAAGTAGTATTTGGGTGGAATAAACCTTTAAAACTATAAGTACTTGGGCAGAAAGTAGGATTTGGGTGGAATAAACCTTTAAAACTATAGCCTCCTCCAGCCTCCTCTGTTGCAGGAACATCGTATAGTAAATAACTGCGATTAATAATTGAATCGTCCTTTTTGTCCTGTTATGCCACTATAACATGCGTAATGAAACTTAAAATAATACATATCTACCTATTGCAGAAGAGCTGTTTATTGACATTGCAGATTAGAACATACTGACAGTTATTTCCCCCCCAACCCCCAACTGACGGAAACTCACGTAATTCACGTGTTATTATTTATTGTGACATTTTTAAACAATGGTTTAAAATTCTCCTTAAATTTTGATGGAACAACATGTGATTGTGGAGTCTTAACGATTTTACAAAAAAAAGAAACGCAATATGCTCAAATAATTGCGATCTGGCGATTATGTAATCCCCGACAAAATGCTGTCATTCTAGTCTTAAAGTGAGGTCTAAATCTTATCTTACTGTGTCTATGGCCCTGTTTACACCTGGCATTAAAATGCGTCTTGGGTGATCCGATCATAAGTGGACATCTCAAATACAGGTGTTAATGCATCCAAGATGCATTGAGTACACATTGAGATCCGATCGCTCAGACCACATTGGGAGGTGGTCTGGGCAACACATGGCCACATTCTTTTAGTAGTGTAAACGTGAATGTGTCCTGGGCCACATTGAAGGACTGCCTACTCAACTGCTGCCCTCTGGGTAAGCAGAAGTACGTACTCATCTGTGGCAACGGCGTCATATTAAAGTGCGAAACAAGAAGAAGCCACAACAAGAAGCAAAATGGATTCTCGTGGATGGAGTACACAGGAAACACGCTGTCTGATTTCCATTTGGGGCGAAGAGTCAGTGCAACGGAAACAGGAATATATATGGATATATAACGCGTCAAAAATGCTTTCAGAAAAGCTAAGGACGTACGTGTTTATTTGCATATAGAGCGCGGGGAAGTGAGATCCGATCACAAGTGGTTACCGGAGACGCATGTGGAGACACATGTTGATGCGTCAATGTAAACAGGGCCTGTGTGTCTCCCCTCCGTCCTCAGGTACGCTGGAATTTTCTGACACCCACTCGGACATGTCCTATGTCTTCATCAACGACTCGTCGCAGACCAGCGTGCCCCTGCTGCAGGCGTGCATTGACGGCGACCTGCCCTTCGCCAAGCGGCTCCTGGAGACCGGATGTGACCCCAACATCCGGGACAACCGGGGCCGCACGGGGCTGCACCTAGCTGCCGCCCGCGGCAACGTGGACATCTGCCGCTTCCTGCACAAGTTCGGCGCTGACCTGCTGGCGACCGATTACCAAGGCAACACGGCGCTGCACCTCTGCGGCCACGTGGACACCATCCAGTTCCTGGTGTCCAATGGCCTGAAGATTGACATCTGGTGAGGCAGGGTCTCTGGTGGAGATGGAGGTTCTGGTTTTTTAAATGGTGATGCAGCGATATGACAGATACCAATTCTGAGTCCTGATCTTTTAAGTATCACTCAATATAGAGTAATCGATCTGATCAATTAGTTCTATTTAACAGTATAGACATAGATGGAATATGTAAGTTTGGGGTTATGGATAAACATAGTTTTTCTTTGTTAGAGACATGGATCAATTGGATCAATTTTCTTGTTTGATATGGCTCCCAGTATCAGATTTTGAGAGATATTCTCCAATACCCCATTATAACCCAGTATTTAAGGAATTACAACCATTTTTTTGTTCTTACTCCAGTCAAAGTAATGATGAACTACTCCTTTTTTGTAGTTTAGATTTATGATACTACTTTTCCTCTCTGTTTCCAAAACTCAAAAAGTATTGGCTGATGTAGGATACCGATCCGATAATTACTTTCAATGAACAGTGCAGACTCAATTCGGCGACTAAATTTTTTTCTCCATTAGAGACATCTAACATTGATCTATGAAAACAAACACAAAGTCAAGTTATTTTTAAGAATATTCCCATTAATATTTATATTCCCAATACATGCTTCTTCTTATTGTATATTGCCTTGGGGATATTCTGAATCAAAGAGTCTATTTTAGCCTGGTATCGTCATCAGCCCGACCCCAAGCGCTGGTTCAAATTAATTTCCAGAGAAGTTGTCAACGTCTAGCCTTCCAAAGGGGCTTTTGGGAGTTTGAGCCTGAGATAAATGTTGCTGTGTCTTTGTGGACAGCAACCACAACGGCTCCACCCCCTTGGTACTGGCGAAGCGGCGCGGCGTCAACAAGGACGCCATCCGCCTCCTGGAGGGTCTGGAGGAGCAGGAGGTGAAGGGTTTCAACCGGGGACCCCACTCCAAACTGGAGACCATGCAGATGGCCGAGAGCGAGAGGTGAGGGCGGGCGGATGGATGGATGGATGCATTGATGAAAGGATGGGTGGATAGATGGATGGATGGATGGATGGAAGGGTCGATGGATCGCTGGATGATGGAAGGGTGAATGCGTGGGTGGATGGCTGGATGCATCGTGGATGGATGGATCGGTTGATAATTGAGTGGATAGGTGACTTGATGCAGTGTGGATGATGGATGGGTGGAAGGGTGAATGCATGATGGATGCATCAGTGGATGCTAGATGCATTGGTAAAAGGGTGAATGGATGGATGCTGAATGATTTTTGTGTGTGTGTGTGTGTGTGTGGGGGGGGTGACAAATTAATTTCCTTAATGATTCTTCCAGTGTATTTCTGTCACGCTCATATGAGTGAACTGCATTGAGCAAAAAATTCTAATCAACTGCCAGGATGTCACAGTGTATATAGGCGTATTAGGTTATTGCTATTTTTTTTGCTGCATTAAATCACGTGATATTTAACATAACTCCATAGCTCCGAACCGGAGTTGGGAGCCTCAGTGAAAACTTGCTATCCGCTGGCTCGCAGTGGTAAACTTTTTTTCTATTCTACTATTGTTTGTATTGCTCTACTATTACTCTACTAACTATTGTTTGATGGAGCACGATTATTTATTGCAGTTTGCTGCGCGTCGTGTCGCATAAGTAGTCTCCGTAAAGCGCACACATGACAAATAAAGACTACAACGCCTATGATCCCACGCTACTTCTTACGTCATCAGACTCCATCTTGTTTGTTATTGTTTTGATTGAGAGACCCCTAGCGGCAGAAATTACATATTGCGACAGGCCTCATATCGCATAACACAGTGTGAAAACAAACCAAAAATATCTATTTCACTCTGATTTGAACTAGGCAAACGGTCTAATTTGATCCGAGTATATTAAATAGAATTTCCTATTTATTTAAGCATATAGCACAGGCCTTCATCACATGGTAATATATTATGCTGTCTAATTGTTTTCGACTTTGGGTAACTCTTTTTTTCCCCATACATATGTTTCCATCCCTGAAAGTAAATGAATGGGAATGTGTTGCAGTGCGATGGAGAGCCACTCGCTGCTGAACCCCCACCTGCAGAGCAGCGAGGGTGTGTTGTCCAGCTTCAGGACCACCTGGCAGGAGTTTGTGGAGGACCTGGGCTTCTGGAGGGTCCTGCTGCTGCTGGTCGTCATTGCGCTGCTCTCCTTGGGCATCGCCTACTACGTCAGCGGGGTCTTCCCCTTCTCCGCCAACCAGCTGGAGCTGGTGCACTGAGCAGGGAGGGAGGGGGAGGAGAGGGGGAGTGCAACGTTCCGATTTGTTGACAGAGATGAGTCGATGTGATCTTTTGTCATCTCTCTGTGGTATCTCTTTGGGAAATTTCCGATATATCGTCAGTATCGTTATAGGCATTTTTTGCAAAATCAATAATGATTAGAAGGTTTTGACTGAAATCTTTGAGGGATTTGTATTTTAAAAATTCCAGTCTTGGGTTTGATGTCGTCGTTTAAATTATCACACAGTTCATTGTGATAAAAATCAGTTGCATTAACGATGCAATTTTGATGAAAGATGGATACAAACAGATATCCTGATAGGTCAACTTCACTTTATTGTTTTATTTGCATTTTCTATGACTGCAACAACAATAACAATTCAACATAAAAACAAAGGTAAAAAAGTATTTAAACCTAATTTACAGCTAATGCAATAATGGCACATTGAAAATCTCTATATAATATAATAATTGTGGTCATAAAAAAAAACACATCGAACTGCAAAATAATTTAAATAAAATAAAAATAAAGGAAATCATTATTAGAAATTATGTGAAAATAAATATATAACAAATAAAATATTAGACTGGAAGTCCCTATTCTAAAATGTGAGTTATATTGAGTTACGTTGACACACTTTGTCTTCTTATAATAAACGACAGATAGGATGCTGCATCGATACAGATATGGATCAATACCGATAATCTACGCCGTAATAATTTAACCCTTAGTCACCCGGTCCGATGAGGAAATTCTTAAAATCAGATTTATTATTTATTATCATCATCATTATTATTATTATTATTATTATTATTATTATTATTATTATTATAATAAAGCTGTTGTTTGGAGAAACCCTGATTGGTTCAGTGTCCAAACAGTCGCAGCCGGAGGGACGCCATGGGAAAGTATATCATGAAGGAGCTCTGTGCTGTGAGCTCATGACCGAAATTACCAATTGTTTTGTTTTTAATACGTTGTCTTTCTTGGTTTCAACAACTGCTCCACTTTGCGTTTATCAACTAACAAATGTAACCGCACAGGAGGGCTGGGGTAAGAAAAAACAACTACACTCCGATACAATTAAATTCTATTGGTTCGATTTCCAAATTGCTTGGAAAATTGTAATATTGATATTTCGATATTAATTTCTGTATTAGACAATATGTTTTGTGAAATATTTTTGTAATGCACATCAGATGGTGAAAGTGGTACAATTCTTATCACATGTAAGATGTCGATATATCGATTACAGAATGGTATCGTGAGCAGTCTCATTGATATCGGATTGAATCGAATCGTGGGATGTTGTGCAACACCCAGCCCTAATTCTCCTAATTTCCCCCTGTCTAGATCCACTCTAGAAGACCCCTTACAATGTCACTTTGCAGTAGTAATTACGTTTATTTACATTTAATTACATTGGCATATTTCACTCTCGTCACTTGTGCAGGAAATGTCACTTAAATGCTTTCCTTATATTATATTATTACTGTATGTCTTCATGTAAACAAGCGTTTTTTAATATATAACGTCTATGTGACGTTGCATTTCTTTGTCGATATTGATTTTTATGGTTTTTTTTTGTATAAATCTTTTTAATACCCTGTCCTATCGTTAAAAGCGTCCTTAAAAACCCTCTTAAAAACGTTCTTCAAAATATGCTTTAAAACCTTCTTTAAAGCATTTTTCAAAAATGTTCTTTAAAGTGTTTTTAAAAAAACCTTCTTTAAACCTTTCTTTAAAAACGTTCTTTAAAAATGTTTGTTAAAACGCTCTTCAAAATATGCATTAAAACGTTTCTTTGAACCATTTTTCAAAACTGTTCTGGCGTTCTTTAACCCTCCTGTTACATTCAGGGTCAAATTGACCCGTTTTAAATAACACAATTGCACTAAATATTGATTGAATTGATAGTAATAAGAGGTACAAATAATGTACAAACAAAAAAATTTGGATTTTGGGGTTTCTGACTTATTTTTGGATAATTAAACATGCACTGGGTCACATTGGCCCAGGAATATTTGGGCTGTTACAGAAAAACGAATATAACAGAAGGAAAAACAAATATAACAGAAGGGTTAAAAACGTTCCTTAAAACATTCATCGCTGCGTTGTTGGTTGATTGATCGATTTTCCTCCGGTTAGTGCATCATTTATATCTATACTCATAACTACGACTCGATGAATTGAACTGCATGGGCATGTTGGCTAGTAAGCTGTTATTTTCCCCCATTTAACCGTCACAAAACACAAGTGGGCCGCACGTCGAGTGTGTTTTTTAACGAAATACAACATTCCCTCTGAGGGCATGCAGCTTTGTTGCATTAAAATCGACATGTTGTTGTAAACATAATAAATGCGCGCTGTGCTACAATCACACAGTATCGCTCGAATGGTTTGTTATATAAACTTTAATTTGCTGTACATACAATTTTGTTTTTCCTCATGTGTAAACCATGTGTCATTTAGTTTTGCTGTAGTTTTTTTGCATCTTTGTTTTCTAAAGCATAGAACAAATAGGTTTTGGGAGGAGAATCCCTGTAGGTAATATATCTAATCTGATGGAAGATGAATAAAATCACGTCCATGTTTGAGTCTTTGGCTCTTTCTGTCTTTTTAAAAAGCCCAGACAGTGCGGTGACATCGCCAACGTTAAATAATCTTTCAATAGTTTTCAACCGCACATACCCCTGACAGGTTCACAGTTACTTTAATAAAGTACTTTCTGCACCACAGAGAGTCCTGTACTCTGTAAACTTTTCATTTATTGTAGGAAATTGATAGAAGATGCAACATTAACCACACTTGAAGTCATTTCTCAAGATAAAACTGAGATGGATTTTCAAACAGGCCCTAACTGGGACAGACTCGGGGTCCTGACAGCCCTGAACAACACTGTCTGATGGATACCCTGAGTGAAAAAATTCAGCATACGAGTGTGATCTGAAACTTTCTATGTATTTGCTATTAATCCACTGAAATTGTGTTCAATTGAAACTACTTATGTTACACTTAATGTGTTAGAAGTTATACTTAAGATGTGCTTAAATATATCAAAAATGTAATTTTCATGTATTTTTAGTTACTTTTGACGACCAAAATAGTACACATTTTATACACACAATAGTGTGTGTGTGTGTGTGTGTGTGTGTGTGTGTGTGTGCAGTGCATCCGGAAAGTATTCATATCGCTTTACTTTTTCCACATTTTGTTATGTTACAGCTTTATTCTAAAATGGATTAAAATAAAATTAACACACAACTCCACATAATGACAAAGTGAAAAATGTTTTTTAGAAATTTTTGCAAATTTATAAAAAAAAAAAACCTAAAATATCACATGTACGTAAGTATTCACATCGTTTGCTATGACACTCAAAATTGAGCTCAGGTGCCTCCTGTTTCCACTGATCATCCTTGAGATGTTTCTACAACTTGACTGGCGTCCACCTGTGGTCAATTCAATGAATTGGACATGAGGATATGAGGTCCCACAGGTGACCAAGCCATGAAGTCAAAGGAATTGTCTGTAGACCTCTGAGACAGGATTGTATCGAGGCACAGATCTGGGGAAGGGCACAGAACAATTTCTGCAGCATTGAAGGTCCCAACGAGCACAGTGGTCTCCATCATTCATAAACGGAAGAAGTTTGGAACGACCAGGGACTCTTCCTAGAGCCGGCCGCCCGGCCAAACTGAGCAACCGGGAGAGAAGGGCCTTGGTCAGGGAGGTGACCAAGAACCCGATGGTCACTCTGACAGAGCTCCAGCGTTCCTCTATGGAGATGGGAGAACCTTCAGAAGGACAACCATCTATGCAGCACTCCACCAATCAGGCCTTTATGCTAGAGTGGCCAGACGGAAGCCACTCCTCAGTAAAAGGCACAAGACAGCCCGCTTGGAGTTTGCCAAAAGGCACCGAAAGGACTCTGACCATGAGAAACAAAATTCTCTGGTCTGATGAAACCAAGATTGAACTCTTTGGCCTGAATGCCAAACGTCATGTCTGGAGGAAACCAGGCACCGCTCATAACCTGGCCAGAGAGAGAAGACAATATTTAACTGTAAAAACATGAAAAAAGTGCATCAGATTGAGAAAACATTCATTTGAGGATCATTTATTCATTAACTCACTCACTCACCCACTCACCTACTCACCTACTCACTCATTAACCCATTGAAGTCATCTCTTTCCAAAACAAGGTGAAACGCAGCGTTCCTCCACTCAGAGTCCTTTACGTCGAAATATGAAACATGAAGCCTCCTGGCAGCGCGTCCAAAGGAATTACAACAGCGCAGATTTGAGCCTTTGTTCTCTCGAAGACAGGAAAGCAAAGTCCGTCCATTCACCAAATTAAAAGCACAAAGAGGAAGCGGAGAGCGGAAGCTAAACGAGCGTCACGGTGTTTTTAACGGGATTTGAACGCACCGCGCCGAGCCCTCTCCCCCGGCTGTGAAATCGCCCGTTTAACGCCGGCCTCGCGCTAACGGGTTTAGCGGCTCGTAAAAAGAAATAAGGAAGAAAGGACGGAGGGAATGAGCTTTGGTGCCGAAACGAGCAAATTACTTGATAAAAGTGTTTTTTTTTGTTTTTTTTTTATCGTCACCAAACCCCTCCGTGTCAGATGCGCCAAATTTCACTTAGATCGGTTTAAGTTGCTTTATTTTATTGTTTTTTACATTTTTGAAATCATAAACCATGTTATGAAATGTGCTGCAAACGACATGAATACATAAAGAAACATGAAAAACATGAATACATTTTTAATTTGCAGCGGGAAACCAGATATACTGTATTTTGTTTATACCAAACAAAGAATTTAAACTATATACCGCACGAAATGATATGTACAGTATAATGTGCAGCCTAAGCATTATTTTCTGATAATGACTATATTGTAGCAACCCTGTTGCAGGACCCCTGCATACTGGGATTGGACTTCCTGAGGTTCACTCATTGCCTGCTGGACCTAGGTGAGAACACACTTAGCTTTCCCGGGGGCCGCATTATTAGGATGATATCCCCCTCACAAACCCCAAGATCCTACCCACTGCCTGTGAAGGCCACAGAGACTCAACTTCCAAGTCCAAGAGCTCAACGGAGTTGCTCCCCCACTCTCTCGGCACGTGGTAGCCCACCGCTTGGGCCCCCACACCCCTGCCGACAGACAGTACCACTCGCTGGCAGCAATCCCCTCTACGTGCTTGGGCCCCTTCCCCTGGCCCAGCCAACCATGATGGGAGAGGCAGATAGACTGTCAGCAGTGAGGGAGATATGGAAATGCAACTGTGACGCGCTGGAGCCCTGGCAGCAGGAAGAGCTGTGGCAGGTGTTGTGGGAATTCCCATCAAGACGCGCCCCCACCATCTTCCTATGGCGCACCAGGAGGCCGCAGACAGCACGATTGAGGAGATGCAGCGGGCCGGCATCATTGAGCCCTCAGACAGCCCATGGGCCTTGGGGGGTTCAGACCCATGAATAATGTGACCAGGAAAGACGTACCCATTGCCCCGCATTGACGAGTCACTGGACCTGGTGTCCGGTTAGACCTGGTTCTCCTCACTCGACCTGCGCAGTGGCTACTGGCAGGTGCCCCTTAGCCCTGAGGCTAGACCGAAGACCGCCTTCTGCACGGGCAGGGGGCTGTAGCAGTTTCGTGCGGGCATTCCCTAACACAGACTACAAAGGGAGAAACAGGAGTGATGCCCAGCCCGTCGCCTCTCTTCCTGACGAGCTCAACACCTTCTACGCACGGTTTGAGGCGAGCAACACCATCCCTACTGCAAGGCTAGCTGAGGACCAGGATGACGGCACTCTGTGCCCTATCTACGGCTGACGTGAGGAGAGCTCTAAAAAGAGTAAACCCTCGGAAGTCTTCAGGGCCTGATGGCATTCCAGGCCGTGTCCTCAGAGCTGGCAGAAGTATTCACCTCCATATTCAACCTCTCCCTGAACCAGTCTACCGTCCACACCTGCTTCAAACAGACAAGCATTGTTCCCATACCCAAGAAACACCCCATCACCTGCCTGAATGACTATCGCCCTGTAGCACTGACCTCTACTATCATGAAGTGCTTCAAGTGGCTAGTCAGAACCTTTATCTGCTCCTCCCTTCCTGACACCTTGGATCCCCTTCAATTTGCTTATCGCCCCAATAGATCTACCGACGATGCCATCGCCCTGGCAGTGCAAACCGCCCTCTCCCACCTGGACAAGGGGAACACATACGTGAGGATGCTGTTTATAGACAATTGTGCCCGCTAAGCTTGTTCCCAAGCTGAGGATCCTGGGTCTTAACACCTCCCTCTGTAACTGGATGCTGGACTTCCTGACGGGCAGACCGCAGGTGGGGAGAATGGGAAACCTCTCCTCCTCTGCACTGACACTGAGCACCGGAGCCCCTCAGGGCTGCGTACTCAGTCCCCTCCTGTACGCCCTGTTCACACATGACTGTGTGGCCACGCGCAGCTCCAACACCATCCTCAAGTTTGCGGACGACACCACCATCCTGGGTCTCATCTCCAACAACGATGAGTCCTCCTACAGAGAGGAGGTCAGCGTCCTGGCAACATGGTGCCAGGACAACAACCTCTCTCTCAACATCTGCAAGACTAAGGAGATGATCGTGGACTTCAGGAAGCGACAGAGGGAGGGTCATGCCCCCATGCACATCGACGGAGCTGAAGTGGACAGAGTCTCCTGCTTCAAGTTCCTCGGTGTGTTCATCAGTGATGACCTCTCCTGGTCCAGGCAAGCGGTCGCGGCAACAAAAACTGCCCAAAAGCGCTTATACTTCCTGAGGAGACTCAAGAAGTTTGCCATGTCTGTCAGGACTCTCACCACCTTCTACAGATGCACCACTGAGAGCATTCTCACCGGCTGCATTACCGCCTGGTACGGCAGCTGCTCCGCTGCCGATCGCAAGGCGCTACAGAGGGTGGTGAAGACAGCGGAACACATCATTGGCTGCCACCTCCCCTCCGTGCAAGGCATCTTCCACACACGATGCCTCCGGAAAATCATAAAGGACTCCAGCCACCCAGGCTATGGACTGTTCACGCTGCTACCGTCTGGTAAACGTTACCGGAGCATCCGGGCACGGACTACCAGACTCACAAACAGTTTTTACCCACAGGCCATCGGGCTTCTCAACCTGCACCATCTCTAGTCTCCTATGTAAATTAATGCACATCACCACAACTAAATGTACATATCCACCGGCACTCCTTCACTTTATATTTATATTTATATTTATAATGTGCAATCATCTTATCTCTTTTTTACTTTTTTATTTTTAATCTTATTGTTATGTACATATATGTTACCCTTGCCCTTACTTGCGATCTCGTGCCCTTATTTGTGACCCTACTCTTATTTTTTTATTTTAATTTTTTCCCTTTTTTCCTTTTAATTTCTACTTGTATTTTTTTACTTAAAAATATATTTTTAAATCTTTTTTTGCCGACTACGTAGTTGTTGCTTGCCTTGCCCCAAGAATTTCATTGTTCAGAATGACCTTCTGTATGACTAATAAAACACTCTGACTTTGTCTGAATGGATTGGAATATCGACGTCTTCCGGTGCAGTTCCCGCGCGGCGCCACCAGATGGCGCCACGTGCTAGCGTTAGCATTGTAGGATGTAGACGGAGCGATACCAGGGGAGGCTGAACCGGGCAGAGAAGCGGTCGCCGCCGGCCAATCAGGTCGGAGTATTCCACAGAGCTGAGCGACCAAACAGCCAATGAGGGCGTAGTTAAAAAACACACTCGTTTCTTTTTTCCTTCCTTCCGTTCTTTCGCTCTCTCGTCCGTTCTTTCTTTCTTTCTCTCGTTCTTTCATTCTTTCGTGTGTTTGTTTGTTCCTGTCGTTCGTTCGTTCTTTCTTCCTTTGTTTCGTTCTTTCGTTCGTTTGTTATTTCTTTCTTTCTCTCATTCGTTTTTTTGTTTGTTTGTTCGTTCTTTCTTTCTCTCTCTCTCTCCTTCCTTCTTTCGTTCGAGAGGGGGGAGGGAGGGGGGAGGGTGGGAGTCAAATCCTTTTAATTCTGCCCTTTCCTGATCTCCACTCTGAAGT
>OMKR01108693.1:0-11838 GCA_900302355.1 Cyttopsis rosea | reverse complement strand
CAAGGTGAGCTGACCTCATCGCTGCCTGAGAAAACTGGGCAATACACAAATCACAAAAGCAAATTACTGTTCTCTTACTCCAGATGGTATGTGGTAGTTCTGAATGATGATGTCTTTTGTGATGTATCTCTGCAAGCTCACCGCAACTGGATGCAGCCTGAAAGGTGAAAGTAAAGTTGTTAAACTAAAAATATAACCCATATCAGTAGGCATTTCAGGTGTCTCAAAATCAAAACAATTAGTGTTTCCTTCCGTACTCTGACCTCAGTGTTTCCTTCAGGGCTCCTTTCACCAGAGGAACTCTCCGCAGCATGTCCAACATGTCTCCCTGGCTCTGGGCCCGGGCGGCAGCCACCTCGGCCCTCAGCTCCTCCTGGAGGTTGGGGTGTCTTGCCAGCTCATACAGCGTCCACAGCAGAGTGATGGAGGTCTGAAATGCACAAGGCAGTTTCAATGGAACCCCTGTTTCAAAGTAATACCTCAGACATATTGTAAAGAAACCTCGGCTGTTAAGTACCGTGTCCACTCCTCCTGCCATCAGCTCAGTGACACTGGCCTTAATGTCCTCGATGGACAGCTTGTCCAGCATGAGGAGGTTCGCCAGGACCCCAGGGTATTTCCTTGCCACGCCTGTCTCCTGGCGCAAATTTCTGTAGATGTTCTGAATGCAGTAATCCACTGCAGATAAAAGACGGTAAGAAAAATATTAAAAGGAGTCATTTTATCAGTGTAAAGAAAAAACACTTTTTATCAATTTAAAGTGAAAATCCATAAGATTGTCTGTGTTGGGTGGATTACACTAAGAGCCACGTCTTAACGTCTTTTTTTCTTGGTCACTTGAGGTGGTGGGGATATTTTGTGTTATAATGTTCATCCATATTGACAGTTCACAGCTTTAGCAAATTAACTGCGGCTGCCATTCACTTCTTGCACGTGCCCGATCAGTGCATTCAGTGCAAGGCGGCCCCTGCCACCAACAACAGAAACAGCATATAGAGGAGCACATGCATAATGAAAATAAATACATTGAATGCTAATGATAACCTGTAATATTATTTTGTAACAAAAATCCCATATAAGTAATCCACTGCAGATAAAAAATCCCATAATATATATATATATATATATATATATATATATATGGGATTTTTTACAAAATAATCTTACACGTTCTTATTATTTATTATTATTATAAATAATAATATGAATAACACAATAATAATAATAATCTTTATATGTATAGCACCTTTCATACATGACATGTAAGTCAAAGTGATTTTACCTCTTTAAAGTGCTTTTACCACTATAACATTAAAAAATAAAAGAAAACACCAAAAATACAGTATTAACTTGAAGCATTTTTTGTGCTGATACAATGACTCATTTACTATAATCACATCTGAATGCCAGCTCTGAATTCTGTCTCACAACAGTGCATGGTGCTCATTACCACACTTTCCCTTTCTTCTCTCACCATGGCTGAAGATGCCATCCCAGGCCTCCACGTGGTTCCTCCAGACCTTGGCCCCGACACTCCTCAGCAGCCTCGGGGGGATGTACAGCATGGGGGAGGTCGTCTTGAACATCATAGTGATACAGTCGATGAAATGTTGGGCCTCTGGGCTGATGTAGTCCTGCATTAGACCCAGGCGCTCGCCGTACAGCACCGAACTCACCGCTTCAATGGGAAAAGCAGGTGAGACATTACCAGGAGCGTAATGACGAGATGGAAAAAGTTCAATTAGAATGATGGGTAAGAAAGACGCTGTTCTTACACTCCAGTGCATATTTGAAGAGCTCATGAGAGAGGTCAGTGGTCCATTTGTTTTGGCCGCTTCTCTCGATTTTCTTGTGAACCCTGGCCACAAAGTCCTGCCCAACTTCGTCCAGCAAGGGCACAAAGTTCTCTAGCACCTTTGGGGAGATGACCTCCTTGTTGAGGATCACTCTGTTGGACCTCCAGTCCTCCCCGTTCCTGTTGCGGATTACAGCGTGATTCGTTTCACTTCATCGTAATGTTTAATGACAAATGCATGACTGGACTGAATTGGCTGAATGGAAACGCGTACTTGAGCAGAATTCCATATTTGCGATTCCTATAGTCCCTATATGAGGTCCAAGCTTCTATTTTGAGTCTCTTGGGGTAGTAGCCCTCCGCTTTGAACAGTATTGCTGCGTCCTCAGGATTGATGATATTGACACTTTTGTAATAACCTATCTTCTCCCTGTTGCATAACAAGAAAACATCTGCATTTTTATCATAAGGGATGACAGACACACAATTCAGGGAACAGATGTCATTATCATCTCATAGTAACTTAATAGAACATGAGATCATTAATTTCCCTTATTATATATAGACAAATTATTTGTGTAAATGTTATTTTTGCCATTTATTTCAACCCTCATGTAGTTAGTTCTTTGTACCTGTAAATGGGTCCAAAAGTGTTGAAGTTGTGGACCATGAAGCGGTGAAGGTTTTTGAAGCCGTTCATTTTCCACAAATGGTAGAAGTTGATGACCCCATTCCTCCAGAGTCCAGGGATCTCGCTGAAAGGTCTGACTGTGGTTCTGATCTCTGGGAAGCCTTCTCTGACCGGCATGCTGCTGCTGCACCGCAGACCCAGAATCCCCAGCCCCTCCACCCAGGACCGGGGCAGAGCTGATGGGCTGTGCCAGACACTCCACTTGACCATCCTGGGAGGTGTGATCCTCCTCTGCTTGCCTCCAGAGGGATATCTGGTCCAGGACAAGGGGGCTGGTCTAAACCGCCTGCACCCTCCCTGCCCTCCTCACTGTTTGAATGCTTTCCAACTCTGTCTTGTACCCTGATTTACTTACAATGTTTTTCTGGCTGAGGACCAGCAGATAAATACAAAGCAAGGCCACAGCAGTGGAAGCTGGAAGGACACTTTTTCATCTTGCTGTATGAAATCCCTCCCTCCTCTGTGAAGATATTTTCTTTGGCCTTGTTCAGACCAGGAATTAAAAAGCATCTTGGATGATCCATCACAGAGTTCATCTCTAAATCCATGTGTGAAAGCACACAAAACGCATTGAGATCAGACCTGGTACACACTTGCTTCAGAATCCCTCCGCTGGGTAGAGGTCAGGGATGCAGATATATATATATATATATAATATATCTTTTTTAATATATGTAGCGAGATCAGTCCCTTCGACGCACTATTTCTAAGTTGTGGAATAAAATGTTAGTTTGTTTGTTAGGAGCCACCAGACCTGGCCGGAGAAGGTCGTGACAATACCAAAAGAGGTAATGATTGCTTGTGAAACAAACCTATGGGTTCAAATGAAACCAACCCAGACGGGGCTGTATCAAGTATGGCTGATGTTAACCCAATCTTACCATGGAGCCTCTCCCCCACAGAGAGCCAATGAGTAAGAGAGATGCTGGTCAGAGATCAAAGGCCACCTCAACCAAACAAATAAATTAATGTGCAACATCACATGTCAAGATTTGTAAAAAATAAAAATCAGAAGATTTGTAAATAAATTATAATAAAAAGGGAAGCTTTGTAAAATAAAACATGAATGTTACAGTCCAAATTGATGATAAACTGAAACAGGTTAGGATGCAGGCTTAAAATATTTAATACTACTGTTACAATAGACAATAATAAAAACCTTACTAACTTAAAAGAAAATCTCGATTTTAGGCTTGGAAGGAAAGAGAAAAACACTAATAACCAACATACAGAGTTTCACTGCAAAATATGTATTAAAACTTCCACAGCTGTGGTTATTGTAGTTCACTCAATGACAAGTCGTTTCAGTGTTTAAATCCTGCACACAGGAAGATACGAATAAATAATATGCAATAATTAAAAACACTAAGTTATATACAGAATAAAATAAAAATTTTGAAATGGATTGGATGATAATAATTTATAACAGGGCTAGGGAACCTTTGGCTGGTTGGGGGCCGGGTTATTTATTACATAAGCTGTATGGTCACTTGTTGAGGTATACAACCCTTTCAGCTTCTGAAAAACACTGAAATACAGAAACAAAAAACAGCGTTGTGGTGAAGGAGAGATAGTCAGGTCCATAAATAGTTGGACATTGACACAATTTTCATCATTTTGGTTCTGTACATCACCGCAATGGACTTGAAATGAAACAATCAAGATGTGCTTTAAGTGCAGACTTTCAGATTTAATTTGAGGGTATCTACATCCAAATCAGGTAAACGGTGTAGGAATTACAACACATTTTATATGTGCCCCCTACTTTTTAAGGGACCAAAAGTAATTGGACAAATTAACAATCATAAATCAAATTGTCACTTTTTATACTTGGTTGCAATTCCTTTTGCAGTCAATGACAGCCTGGAGTCTGGAACCCATAGACATCACCAGACGCTGGGTTTCGTCCCTAGTGATGCTCTGCCAGGCCTCTACTGCAACTGTCTTCAGTTGCTGCTTGTTCTTGGGGCATTTTCCCTTCAGTTTTGTCTTCAGCAAGTGAAATGCAGGCTCAATTGGATTCAGGTCAAGTGATTGACTTGGTCATTGCAGAACATTCCACGTCTTTGCCTTACAAAGCTCTTTGGTTGCTTTCGCAGGACGCTTTGGGTCATTGTCCATCTGCACTGTGAAGCGCCGTCCAATAAGTTCTGAAGCATTTGGCTGAATATGAGCAGATAATATTTCCCGAAACACTTCAGAATTCATCCTGCTGCTTTTGTCAGCAGTCACATCATCAATAAATACAAGGGAACCCGTTCCATTGGCAGCCATACATGCCCACGCCATAACCCTACCACCACCATGCTTCACTGATAAGGTGGTATACTTTGGATCATGAGCAGTTCCTTCGCTTCTCCATACTCTTCTCTTCCCATCATTCTGGTGCAAGTTGATCTTTGTCTCATCTGTCCATAGGATGTTGTTCCAGAACTGTACAGGCTCTTTTAGATGTTTTTTGGCAAACTCTAAGCTGGTCTTCCTGTTTTTGAGGCTCACCAATGGTTTACATCTTGTGGTGAACCCTCCCTTCACTCTGGTGAAGTCTTCTCTTGATTCTTGACTTTGACACCGATACGCCCGCCTCCTGGAGAGTGTTCTTGATCTGGCCAACTGTTGTGAGGGGTTTTGCTTCACCAGGGAAAGAATTCTTCTGTCATCCACCATAGTTGTTTTCCGTGGTCTTCCGGGTCTTTTGGTGTTGCTGAGCTCACCAGTGCGTTATTTCATTTTAAGAATGTACCAAACAGTTGATTTGGCCACACCTAATGTTTTTGCCATCTCTCTGATGGGTTTGTTTCGATTTTTCAGCCTAATGATGGCTTGCTTCACTGATAGTGACAGCTCTTTGGACTTAATATTGAGAGTTGACAGAAACAGATTCCAAATGCAAATTCCACACTTGAACTGAACTCTAGACCTTTTATCTGCTCCTTGTAAATGAAATAACGAGGGAATAACACACACCTGGCTATGGAACAGCTGAGCAGCCAATTGTCCAATTACTTTTGGCACATATAAAATTTGTTGTAATTCCTACACCGTTCATTCGTTCACCTGATTTGGATGTAAATACCCTCAAATTACAGCTGAAAGTCTGCACTTAAAGCACATCTTGGTTGTTTCATTTCAAGTCCATTGTGGTGATGTACAGAGCCAAAATGATGAAAATTGTGTCAATGTCCAAATATTTATGGACCTGACTGTATTATATACGTTGTATTACCAACAGATGATAATTTATTTTATTCTTCCTCTATGTAAAGAAAGTGTTCCTTGTCTAAGTGAAGTAACGTATGGTGTTGCCATTAGGTTGACCTTTACGTGGTTGGAAGATTTTTCTTTTATTGTATTGGTGCCAGTGTGACTAGGTCATTCGCATTTTGTTAACAATGCTCACTATGTTTTGCCCATTTCCTGTGTTTTTATAGCTAGTAAAAGACCATCTGTGTAAATACTCAATGTAGGCTTCCAAAGCACAGATAGTGGTTTATTGTTGGTGTCAACAACTGTTAAAACAGACAACAGCGAATCATATGGCTTGTCTCAGAATAGGCCCAACCTTCTCAGCGGATAAATACTGATGTTTCCAAATGTATCTCAGAGCACTGAGTCACTGTTTCAATGTGTACCTGTATCCCTCTCATTATTCTGCAGAATAATAATAAATATACTAAAGGAATCTGTTTGTTTTTTGACAGCAAAGCAGATTAATCTCACCACCAAGCAACAGGAAATTCTCTAACAGTTGTGGTTCATTATTTTGTTGTTAAATAAGGTACAACTGACAACTTTATCAAAACAGAAAAATATAACTAAATTTCAGATCTAGGACCCCCAGCGGGTCATGCGATGGTGACCGGAGGGCTGAAATAGGCCCGCTGGTCTTGTGGGAAATCCACTGCACATGTCTGAATTTGTACTAATGTACCCAAGTGTGAGATGAATCAAATAAATCTTGATTCCACAACAACTTCTTGTCTTAAAGGTGCAGTGTGTAGAATTTAGCGGCATCTAGCGGTGAGGTGAGGAGATTGCAACCAACGCATGGAGGAGAATCTACGGTGGCCCCGAAACTTGCAAAAAACACGAAAGTGTTTGGCAGAGCCAGTGTTTGGTTTGTCCGTTCTGGGCTACTGTAGAAACATGGCGGTGCAACATGGCGGCCTCCATGGAAGGGGCTCCAGCCCCCATGGAGATATAAACCGCTCATTCTAAGGAAACGAAAACATGATTCTTATTGTCATGAGATTATACACTAGTTAAAACATACTTATGAATATTATACTTTTAAGACTACGTTTATTTTAGATGTTTGAGTGCAGCAAAAAGGTTACAGCATAGTGTCTCAGTGGATCTGAGAAAGCACAGTTTCAACTGGCTATTCCAAGGTCGTATTAATCATTTGCCATCACAGGTTCCACATCCCTACTGTATAGTGTGGAAAAATGACTCAGTTCTTCTCTCAGATTTGATATGGTTGAGTAAAACTAGACCTGGAGAGAGAGAATACAGGACATCAGAGAGACAGCAGTATGAAGACACACAGACTTTATACTCCAGAGTCCTGCTCTAACAAAGACAGACAACAAATGCCGAATATGCCAACAAAGGTATATTTGTCTACGACTGTGCAGACTATCCTGTACATATCAAAATGGTGATATGGGTTGTCATCCTGGGTTGATTTGAATGTGACTGCATGCAGATGAAAGACCAGACGTCAACCATGTTCCAGGACAGTCAATAGAAAAAAATATTAATTAAAATTAATTACATTAATTAATACGAGAACATGTGGAAAGAGCTGATCATGATATCCAAAATGTGTCATTGTGGCATGTAACATGTTAAATGAGAAACTGCGCTCCCACAATAGGCTTCTCAACAGTCAATACCTCAAATTCAACTGTTCTTAAATCTTTCCCTTGTTACTTACTTTTAAATTATTTCTTTAAATAAAATAATTTTCTGCACAAATTGACTATCTACCCCGAAACAACCAGGACTAAATGAGGCTGTTAGAGTGGAGTAAGAACTATCTCCTGAGCAGCTTCAGGAGCTCCTCCAGCTTCATGGCGGTCTTCAGGTCTCCCTGGACTTGTAATCTCCCACTGGTGTAGGCAGCATATGGCCTCAGACTTCCTTGGAACATGGCGAGCAGATCGGTGTCACTCATGCTCAGTGTTACATCGGGCTGTCGGCATGGCAACCCTGAACCTGCTGTACCGCTACCTACAACATACATGCAGGAGAAAAACATTTAGCACTTCTGCAAATACCCATCATGCACTTCTGTTGTTGTTAAGTGGTCAGTTTTATTACATGTATTCCACGGGAAACTCACAAGAATGTGTACATTATCTCAAAGCGCCTACAAGCAGATAAATGAATATTCACCTTCACTAAGGTCCACGTAGTAGCTCTTTGGTTGTCCGTCCTGTGAGTTGATGAGGAAGTAGAAGCAGGCCCCGACCTGACGCACCAAGGCCTCAGAGAGAAGCAGCTTGATCACCCCAAGCAGCTCGTCCACAGAGCCTGGTGCCGTCACCTCCATCTGAGGAGGGTTGAGCTCATCTGTAAATGCAATGCTGTCCTCTGAGGACACACAGAGGACACACTCATGTAGAATTAACTGTAATAGCAGAACTGGAACTCAACTGGAATATTGTGTAGCATATAAAATAAAAGCAATTCTATGAAAGGAACCGGATTGCTGGTCGAATGAAGGTACTAGTCCCTGCTACAGTACCTTTCTGAGACTGCGAGCTCCCACTGTGGCTGAGAAAATGCATCGCCAGCTGCTGAATTTGTCCAGTAAGGCCCTCCAGTCCAGGCACCGATGGGGGCATGATGATGGCTCCAGTGGAGTCTTCCTCGGGGGCCTTGAGAATCGTGCCTACTGTGAGCTCTACTCGGTCCACCTCCAGCCCCCAGGACCGAGTCAGCTCGTTGATGTCCATCTGGAGAGACAGTGCTCTTCTGAATTAACACTTTTAAAAAGGATATTGTGGATGACTGTTCCAGATGCTACTGTATTAGATCTTCAATCTATACTGTTGCATGAGGCGAGCTGCTACCAGTTTCTCACCTGTTTCCAAAACAACATATTGTAACATATATGGGTATTGATTTGAAGATAAAACCCAAGACTACTTGTGACTACTCATCAGAGTCATAGCTATTTAACTTATTTATCAAGTTGCCTTCAAAAAACCCTAACAGTACAAAAGCAGTTCATTCTGAAATAAATGGAAAAAAGGGAAAAGTCTGCCTTGAGGAAAACCAGTTTCCATCCCTAGAGGTATTAGAAAGCACTTTGGGTAGCGCCTCACCCCGAGATGTTCACCCAGTT
Source organism: Cyttopsis rosea (assembly GCA_900302355.1). NCBI lineage: Eukaryota > Metazoa > Chordata > Actinopteri > Zeiformes > Parazenidae > Cyttopsis > Cyttopsis rosea. Next base: position 2,997 of record OMKR01108693.1, on the reverse strand, counting down.
TGACGCGTTGGGACTGGATCTCTCGGACGCTCTTCCTGCTCAGGCTGTGGGTCATGGCGTTCTGCGCCGTCAGTCTGGTGGAAGCATTGAGGTCCTGAACCGACACCACAGACAGGACTGGGTTCCAGATCCTGAACTGGATGTCTGCTCCCACCAGCAGTATGCCCCTGTCCAGCGTTGTCACCTGTTTAGATGCATTACAAAACCAGTGTACTTCATTCCTCTTATGCCGTCTGGTTAGAGCTTCAAATGTGACTCAAAATATGTAAGCAAATGGGGAGACTTGCAATATTTTTTTTGTATTTTATGGCTATGGTACTATGTTGCAATAGATTCTAGTCAGCGCTCTACATTTCCGACAATAACATTTAGGGCCGAAAACTGTGAAAATTTTTATTTTACAGACCTGCTCTCCTGACCCAGAATAATTCTTCATGAACTGTAAACCTTTTATTCCCCCTTACTTAAAAGTGAGGTATGATTACCCAAGCTGGCACAGCCACACACCAGGAAATAAAATCATTTTTTCACAAAAATTGTGCTCTTTGTGATTAAGCGACTACAGTGGTTTAGTTGGTTACTATGTTCACTATCACTCTATTATTAACACTAGCTAGTGTTTGTTTATCACTGGTTGCCATAGTGTTGCTACTGGGTGACCACACCCCAATTTTCCATCTGGAGAAGAATTGAAGTTGAAAATTGGCTGGAGTTGGACTTCAATACTAATAATTGAGTAATATTGTAAGAAAAAGTTATTTTCCACAACAACTTAACAATGGAATGTTAAGACACATCCAGATAGCGTGCAGAGACTATGTCATGGATAGTTTACTGTCTAGACTTGGGCCCTTAACATTAAAAAGGCTTTGACTATGTTGATTTGTCTATAAGCAGAAACTCCCGCTCTGACATATTTGTACATCACTTGTTACTGATAAAAATGTACTTTCTGTACTACCTGCTTCCACTGCTAAAACAAATTAAGGGAACACTTAATCGTCACAGTAAGTCACACCAAGTAAGTTAAACTTTATATCAATCTGTCCATTTAGGAAGCACAAGTGATTGTGAATCAATTTCAGCTTTGCAGAATTGCAACAGTGGAGAGGCAAAAGCAAGACAACCCCCCAAAAAAGAATGGTTTTGCATGTGGTGGTCACAGACAATTGCTTTCTCCTTATCCTTCCTGACTGATTCTTCTCTAGTTTTGTGTTCTGCTAGTGTCCTTGTCACTACTGGTAGCATGAGGCGGTACCTGTAGCCAGATCAGCTTGCAGGTAGTCCAGCTCCTCCAGGACGGCACATCCATACGTGCGGTCGCAAGGAGGTTTGCTGTGTCTCCCAGCACAGTCTCAAGTGCATGGATGAGATACCAGGAGACCGACTGCTACACGAGGAGAGCTGGACAGGGCCGTAGAAGGGCATCAACCCAGCAGCAGGGCCGGTATTTGCTCCATTTTGCGAGGAGGAACAGGAGGAGCACTGCCAGAGCCCTACAAACTGACCTCCAGCAGGCTACTGTGCATGTTTCTGACCAAACTGTCAAACAGACTCCATGAGGGTGGCATGAGGGTCCGACGTCCTCTAGCGGGACGTGTTCTCACGGCCCAGCACCATGCAGCTCGATCAGCATTCGCCAGAATTGGCAGGTCCGCCATTGGCGCCCTGTTCTCTCCACTGATGAGAGAGCGGGTTCACACTGAGCACATGTGACAGGTGTGATAAAATTCACACAAGTTGGATCAGCCTGTGATTTAAATTTTTTACTTATATTTTCGGTGTGATTTTGAATCCAGCCCTCAGTGGGTTGATGAGTTTGGTTTCCATTGACCGTTGTTACGTCATTTTGTTTTCAACAAATTATACAATGTACATCAGTAAAGATTTTCAACTTGAATAATTAGTTCATCAAGATCTGATGTGTGATTTAAGTGTTCCTTTAATTGTTTTGAGCGGTGTATAAGACAATGCACAAATACAGGTCCATAAATATTTGGACATTCACACAATTTTCATCTTTTTGGCTCTGTACATCACCACAATGGACTTGAAATGAAACAATCAAGATGTGCTTTAAGTGCAGACTTTCAGTTTTAATTTGATTTATGATTATGTTAGTTTGTCCAATTACTTTTGGTCCCTTAAAAAGGGGGGGGGGGCACATATAAAATTTGTTGTAATTCCTACACCGTTCACCTGATTTGGATGTAAATACCCTCAAATTAAAGCTGAAAGTCTGTACTTAAAGCACATCTTGATTGTTTCATTTCAAGTCCATTGTGGTGATGTACAGAGCCAAAATGATGAAAACTGTTTCCTATACAAATATTTATGGACCTGACTGTATGTGTGCACACAGTACATATTTTCAATATATATTTAGACCAAAGGTATGATTGAGCACAGCAGCTTCTAATGGCTACAGAATAATGTGGAACGAATATGATGATGCCGTGAGAGCCAAGATGTTTTATTAAGTTCTCAGAATGCCATAACGCAGAAACTCCCCATTGTTAATAATGTCAAAAGCAGAAAATCAACAAATGCAATTGTGCTCAGAAGCCTACACAGACAACTTAACTGCAGAGGGCTCTAGTAAGTGGTGAGGGACGTTTGGTCAAACAGCCCACAGCCTGGTTTTGGTATGGGCTGAGGCCCCACCACAGGTGCATCGTCACACCACTTCCATCACTCACATTTCCTAGTCCTTCAGATACATTAACTCTTCCACTGGCTCCATCTTCCCTTCAGCTCCACACGGCCATTAAAATGAAAAAGGCAGACGTTCCCGACCGCTTCTAATGGTGTTTCCCCTTCCATGTTAAGTGCTCGAGCGAGCGGCAGATTGGCCAGTGTCGTGTCACTTGCCTGGAGCTGATGCAGTATCCGTGGCCCATTTGGAGCAACAAACATCGTTGTCTATGGAAATGTGTTTTTGAGCACCGTTTGAAAACTAATAATGCACTACTTTCTAAAATGATGCAGAGTGTGAGG
>OMKR01108679.1:0-11564 GCA_900302355.1 Cyttopsis rosea | reverse complement strand
GCGATGTTACAAATGCATGAACTATGGTCTCTGCATCGCTCATAGATAGAATGGGCCGTATCTTGGCAATATTGCGAAGATGAAAAAATGCAGTTCTGGTAATGTTCTTAATATGCAGTTGAAAGGAGAGAGTGGGGTCAAATATAACTCTTAAATTCTTTGCTGAGTTACTTTGGGTAATAGTATAGTTGTCAAAGTCCAGAGTAGTATCCATAAACAGGTGCCTGTGTCTGGCAGGACCAATAACCAGCATCTCAGTTTTCTCTGAGTTTAGAAGCAAGAAATTGCAAGACATCCACTGTTTAATTTCAGCAAGACACGCCTCCAGGATATGACAATTGTGCGGGTTAGTAAGTTCTAAGAGCATGTATAGTTGGGTATCATCAGCATAACAATGAAAACTAATGCCATATTTGCATATGATATCACCAAGTGGCAACATGTAGATACTAAACAACAGAGGGCCAAGTACCGATCCCTGCGGGACCCCACAAGTAACATTACAATACTCAGAGGTCACATTACCATGAATTACACAATGTGTCCTCTCTGAAAGATAAGATCTAAACCAGGAAAGTGCCAAACCTCTAATGCCAATGCACGTCTCAAGGCGATCTAGCAGTAGGTTATGATCGACAGTATCAAAAGCAGAGGGCGAGTAGTAGTACCACTGATGAGTTGTCAGTGTCCTTTGCTAATAAAATATCGTTAATCACATTTGTGAGTGCTGTTTCAGTGGAGTGGAGCACCCAAAATCCAGACTGAAACAATTAAAATAGATCGCAAGAGGACATGTGATCAGTAATCTGTCGTACTACAATTTTTTCCAGAATTTTGGAGATGAAAGGGAGATTAGAGACTGGCCTATAGTTGCCAAGAATCTCAGGGTCGAGGTTGGGCTTTTTAAGTAAGGGTCTAATGATGGCTGTCTTAAAAGCCGTAGGCACAGTGCCAGAGGAGAGGGAAGAGTTAAAAATGTTAAGAATAGAGGGTCCTAAGATTGGAAATAGATCTTTAATGAGTTTTCCAGGGAGTGGGTCAAGTAAGTATGTTGTCTGTTTTGCTGCACTTACCAACTGCGCTAGAGATTCAAGAGATACTTTATCGAGATGTGAGAGGTCTATACCATCTGCCCTCATGTCTGATCCAGTGTCACTAATAGGAGGAATCGGTTGGGGTTGAGGTAGATTGCTTCTAATTTCTTCTCTAATATGGTCAATTTTCTGTGTAAAGAATTGCATGAAGTCATTAGCTGAAAAGGGGGAGCTGTTAAGAATAGGCTGTTGCTGGGTTAGCATAGCTATCGTATCGAATAAAGATTTAGGATTATTTTTATTATGGCAGATTAACCTCGAGAAATACTTTTTGGCTAATGAAAGAGAGCGTAATTCAGCAAACTCTCGCCTCATGCTTGACGGGACACTTCAAGCTCAGTTGCATGCCATTTGCGCTCAAGATTCCTACAGGATTGCTTAGGTGCTCGTGTCTCATCTGTAAACCAAGGAGTTGGTTTCCTAACACGTGATTTTATTCTTAGTGGTGCCACTGTGTCTAAAACATTATGGAGAGCCGCATTAAATTTGTTTGTGAGGTTATCAATGGGACCATCGTAAAATGGAAAGAAAGCCACAACTGTAGGCAGTTGGTCACAAAGCGCAGTAGTAGTTTGGTCAGTAATATTACGGCAGCTATAACTCTGGTCCTGCTCGGAACGCTGGCAGTGAATGAAGATTTCAAATTTTATAAAATAGTGGTCAGACATAGCAGGGGTATACGGGAGAACCACTATATTAGAGGTATCAATACCCCGGGTTAGTACAAGGTCGATAATGTTACCATGATTATGGGTCGGTTCATGTATTAGCTGCGTAAGGCCGAATGTATCAATTATCGTCTGAGACGCCCTGCTAAGGGGTTCAGACGGGGAGTTCATATGAATATTAAAGTCACCCATAATTAAAATATTATCTGCAAAATCAGAAAATTCATTTAAAAAGCATGAGTAGGGGCCAGGTGGCCAGTATATCACTGCTAGGTAAATGGGCAGTGGTGTTAAAGACCACATAACAAGAACCTCAAATGATTTGAAGTCATGTTCAATTTAGGAGTGAAATTAAGATTAGATTTAGAGATGAGGGCAATACCTCCACCTTTGTTGGATGAACGCGGAACATGGGAACTAACATAGTTTGGTGGGGAAGCTTCGTTTAGGGGTAAGAAGTCATTTGGTTTTAACCAAGTCTCACATAGACCCATCATATCCAGATTTTGGTCTCTGATCAAATCATTGATTAGAAGTGCCTTGGAGGGAAGTGATTCATTAGAGCGATTCTCAGTAAAGTAAGCTGATCGGTGCCCTTCCTCCCCAATGCCTTCCTGGTATGAATTCTCGTAAGATTGCATTGATTAGAAACTGGTTTATATTTTGAGGAGCTATAAGCATGGCGGGGAATTGATACTGTGGGTATCTGGTAGGAAGTACCAGGTAATCTGCAAACACTGTGATTGGAAGGGAAAGCCGTCTGAGTAGTATGACCAGCTGACTTCATACAGGGACGGGAGGCGGGATAAATAGATGGGTCACACAGTACTACAGTATCATCAGTCAGTGCTTTAACAGTCTGTTCGGCAGGGTTTGACCTCTCTACTAAGCTCGGCCTGTTGCTACTGTCCTGTATAGAACTGACAGACTCTACACGCTCTGAGGGTGTAGCATGTGCAGGCTTACAATTAGCCTGCCATACCTTGACTGGGCTAGAGTCCACACCCTTTAAAGTGTAATTATCAGGCTCTCTACTCACCTGTGTCCCGACCTGCTCTAGAGTGAGATGTCATTCTTGGCTCAAACATTTAGGATATCTGCTGCATACACTTCCAAACTCTCCCCTGGAGCACAGAGATGGGTGGAGAGGTTCGCTCTAAAACAGTCCAGAAAATGTCTCTGTCCAAAAGCCTCCTGCAATCTCTCTTTTACTGCAGCATAGTCGACCTGAACAGTTGCTGGGGGGCTATCCCACAAGAGAAAAGCAGCCTTAGTCAGCCTCGTGGGCAAAATCCTGACTAGTTCATAATCATAGTCGCCTCCGGTGCCTCCTACCAGTGCCTTCACGGCCACTTCATACTGTCTGGCCCAGCAGGGGAAACTTTGTTTTTCCTCTCCAGCGAAGGGTGGTGAGAGTTCAATCCTCACGTTGCTGGCAAACAGCCTTTCCTCGCGTTGCACTCTATAGTCCAGCAGGTCCTCGTCATACTTCTACATTTTGCAATGTCTTTGCAATGTCTGTGTATTTATTCTACTCTCTGACTGGTCTAACTCACGTTACTACAGTGAGGAGGTCTTCATCCATGACGTGGCACAGACATGCTGAATAAAAACCAGGCTCCGGTGCCGTTGAATTTGAACATGTCATTCACATTTTCCCCAGAGACAATTCCAACCCATCACCCAACACAGTACTTCCGTAAAAACAAAAACCTTCAAAATAAAAGCCTGCAGCTTACAACTTTCTGCTTACTTCTCCACACTCAAACAAACATAAAAATAGATTATACCTACATTTATTTTTGGGATACATTTAATGGCATATTAATTTATAAACCGAGTCATTTATTTATTAGTTAGTCATTTATCAGTCATTTATTTATTCATGAATTTATTTTTAATTTTGGCAGCTTCCGTCCTCCATAGTTTCGTTGCTCTGATTGGTTGTAGGTCTACGCCCATTGGTAACGCCCCTTGAAAATCAAAAATTAAGGTGGTTCCAGACTACGCATTTGCGAATTGGTCTGGCGATGCCAGAGTAGGTTATGCACAGATGAATCGTACAGATTGTACCTGCTGACCTCTTCACACAACCTTCCAACCTCTTCGGAACACATCCATCCGGAATGACCTGAAGCGCACGGCGCAGAGTTCCAAAAATTGGGACGTGCGCGACAAATTGTCGTCACACCACAATAACGTTAATTGCGACACTACGGCTGCGGCAACTATAAAGCCAGCTTGAGCCTAGCTTGAAACGGTCGCTGCATCTAGAACTGGCGCTCTCTGGCTCTGCAATTGGATGATTGTGGCAGTCTGAGAGCCTTGTTTATGTTACAATTTTGGCCCGCAAGCCTTTGTTTTGTTTTCCCTTTTAATAAAATGCACGCTTGATCTGTGCAGTATTTCCACGTCTCCTCCTCTTTGAAACCCTGACATTGTGGCTACACTGCCACAACGATATTGGAGGATTTTAGGTCCTAGATAAGTGTGATTAATTTGTTAAGTAGAGTTTGATAAACTCCTCATTCAAATGTGACAGCGGCTGGTGATTTTTCCATATTATGAAAGTTGAAGTTGTAAAGAACCCACTTAATATAACAAACAACAGTTTTAGGTTCACGAAATGCGTATAATTTGTCCACAAACTAAGCTTGTTTGTGAGGGGGTGAGGGGGTAAGAGGTCTATTAGCATCGATTTGCATGTTTGGTTTCATTGGCTATTGTCTCCGGAGTATCGAGTATCAGCCGGCACAGCCCATAAAAACAACAGCAGGGGGTTTAGATTCAACTCTCAGCCTCCGGTCAAGCCATCGATGATGAAGAACTGATGGATTCGTACATACATGACTACATCCACAATGGCACAGACACAGATTCGGAATGTGAAGATGGTGAAGACGAGGACAATATTTCTGATCTAAATCTGGACATCAACGACGACGAGGACGATGGCACCCATGAGGTGGGCATTGAAAGTGTTTAAAGAGCAGTTGATACTATAGCAGTGGATACCGAGTGTGAAAAAGAAATGGCCAAGATTAGAAACTTTGACTGCAAGTGCCAGGTTAGATGAAAAGAAAACTCCGCGCTAGCTCCAATCTCCTGTATCAACAAACTATGGTATGATCATACCTTGGTCTACAACACGAGACTGAACATGGGGGCTTTGTCTACAGGGGAGAGGGACTTGTTCATTTTCGGAACTTTATTCACTTCGACGAATGATACATAAATGACTATCGACGAAGTATGTGCCTACCAAGCGAAAGTTGCGTAGAATGACGTACATCATTCACAACACCACTGTGTGCCACCAGACATTCTGCTTTGCATGGATAAGTTAACTTTATGCTATGCTATCTAGCGTGGACACCTTCAGAAGGCTGTGGAAGGCATTGCTCCCTCAGATAACAAGCACCAAACCCCAGACAGATCTGTGCTGGCAGTGCCAGAAGAACAACTACCAAGTGTTCCGAAGTGCCAACTTGCAGTGAAATCAGCCAAGCTGAGGAAGCAGGAGCAGCATCTCAACCTTGTTGTACAGGAGCTGTCTGTCTACCAGGACATGAAAGCTGCCTGTACCAGGGCCTGTGAGGATTTGAAGCTCTCACTTGGCCCCTCCACACCAGCCAGCAAGGAGATCACTATGCACAGCTTTGATTTTGCACAACAGGCGAGAACAAGTTAATCCTATGACAGGTGTGTTGTAATGTGGTAGGGTTATGGTTAGGGTTTCATGTGTGTTACATGTGTGTTGTTGAGTTTCAATGCATCTCATCTTTTGCTCTCTTAGGTTCACTTCCCTTCTGACCCTCATCAACCAGGACCCATGTACTTCACGTCTCCGTCTCCATGGAAGTGTGGCCTTTTTGGGGTAGCCTGTGAAGGGATGCCTAAGCAAGTCAACTACCTGATTAATGAATGGATGTCGTCCAGTAAGGGCAGCAATGCAGTCATCACTGACCTGCATCATTTTTTCAGCAACTTTGGAGTTGGGGAAACATATGTGGACCTTCATTGTGACAACTGCAGTTGGCAGAACAAGAACAAATTTGTGCTATGATACTGTGCCTGGCGGACGATGCACAAGCTTCACCTGAAGCTGGGCCTCCACTTCCTGATTGCAGGCCACACCAAGTTTGCCCCTGACTGGTGCTTTGGACTGGTCAAGCAGCGCTTCAGGAAGACTAGAGTGGACAGACAGACAGACAGTCAGACCTGTGAAGCAAGTCAACGTCCCCCAGCTTGTCGGACTGGAGGACGGCAGCGTGCTTGTTGAAAGCTACAACTGGCAAGAATCTGACACCCTAGTTCCGACACTTCCACAGATTAAGAGTTACCAGCACTCCAGTTAATTATCATTATCATGCATTATTTTATTTTAAAAAAGACCTGCCGTGGTTGTGGCCAAAGAACACTGTGATGCGTCAGCAGTCGAGTTTCAGCTGCTGCGCAACACTGATGTCTTGCCCCCCAGGGATGGTGTTCCTGTGCAAGCCCCACCCAGACTGAACCTGGCCAGGCAGAAATACCTCTTTGAGAAGATCACCCCCCACCAAACATGCTCAGAACAAGACTGTCCATTTGTAGATTCACTCCAGATAATTATTATTGTCATGTATTATCTATTCTATTTTCTGAACATGGTACGGTAGTATTGTATAAATATGGGTAATATTTTAATGTACTGTCACTATCACCAGGACAGCACTGCAGGAGAAAGGCACAGCGGATCCTCTCGGACCCCAGCCATCCCAGTGACTTTTTACACTCGCCCTTACCATGCACTTTTTACCACTGCATTTTTTTATCATGTGACAATAAACAACTTGAACTTGAATCTTAAACTTCATCTTATTTTCATATAGGCTTTATTTTCAAAATGTATGAATCATTTCAATAATAACTGCTGTCAATGCAGTTAACCGCAGTAACATACAAAAGCCCATACAAAAGTAACATACAAGACCCAGTGACTACCCCTCTGACAGATAATGACAGATGGTCCAGTGTGGGTGTGGCTGGGGGTGGGGTGAACCAAGTATTGTTCATGCCCACCACCTAGCAGTCACAGGTGTGAAATATTCAAGAACTTTGAAGGGGAATTTCTTAGCTCAGTGGATTTAGCTGTACTAGCATTCAAATAAGCATTTCAATGTATGAGACATCATTTGAAAGCTTACAATTTGCACTTTCATAATATATAAAAAACTGAAAAATGACTGTGACCTCGATGAGGACTAAAATACCAGCTGCTGTCACAAATGTGCTTGATTGTCGCAGTATAGTTAGACTTCCTTAAAGGTGCAGTGTGTAGAATTAGTAGCATTTTGCAGAATGGACTTGGCAAAAATGGAATGGAATATGGAATATCATATTCATAAGTATGTTTTGACACACATATACACATACACACATACCTACACACAATCACATACACACACCTACACACATACACATACACACACACCTACACACATACTACACACACACACAGCCTTGAAGAGCCGGCAATTTCACAGCTGCTCCTCACACCACTCCTTATCTCTTGTAGCTACAAAATCTGCTTGTTGTCTGTCATTAAATCAATGTGAGTGTATCTGATTGAAGCCACAGCATTACATTGGTTGTTATTCATCTGTCTTGGATGTCCTTAAGGTGGTAAAAGAAAAACTACCATCATCTGGCGAGCGAGCCACATGTTGGCGCTGTCTCCGGGCCTCAGTCGGGCATCGGGTTAACCAGTCGATCTAACTAGGACAAGAGCTGAGCAGAGCCTTTTCATGAATTCTGTATTAGTTCATAGGTTGATTCTGTGTTCAGACGTGGTCTGGTAGATCGTGTATCTCCTGTAAACAAATTCTAGAATCTGGTGACGTAGTCTTATAAAAATAAAAAATTGAAAAATTGAAAAAGAAAGAAAATTGAAAAAATAAAAAATAAAAAGATAGAGGACAAACATATGGATGTGTGACATACAATGGGAAGGACAACCCACTTGTTTGGTAGAATATTGGTAGAGAGTATTGGTAGAATTTCAAGTTCTAAAGCTATATATTTAGGACTGAAAATCACTTGGCCGCAGAGGGCTTGAAGCGCGTAGAATCATGAAAAAGTACTCCGCTATAGGAGGAGTACACACGACGCAGTGAGCCAAAAATTGCCCGCAGCTATTTGGAGAGTCTGTGGAAGACTATACCTGCGCAGTGCCCTGTCACGTACTGAACAGTACAGGCGAATCTGATTGTTTGGTGTAACGGATCCGAGAGAAAAGCGCAATTACTTGTGTTGATGTGTTATCAGTTATCAAAAGCATGAGTAAATAAAAGGATCTTAAATCCATTCAGACGAGTGTTCCGACAAAATGTTTACAATATAAAGTTTAAGGTTAGAATTACGCTCATGATTGGTATTGTGAATCCATGAAATCTTGTGTGTCGACAGGTTCTGCGGCCACTGAGCCCATAGTCTGTGCGTCCGCATAAATTGTGTTGTGTTGGAGATGAGGGAGAACTGAAGGGAAGACGGAGGAGTTGTGGGGAACAAGAGGAAGGAATAGGAAGTGGTTGTAGGAGAGCTAGAGACAGAGTGAGGAGAATCCAGGAAGCGCCACAGAGCAGTGTGATTGTGACGTCAATGCGTGTCTGTGTCTGTGACTGTGAGTTGCACTAACCCCCACCTTTGCCTCTAGGAGACACAGACTTACTAATACTTACATGAGTGACTGGACAGATTGATCATTGACAGAACCTAGTAGGAGACTCAGAAAATAATAATAATAATAATAATAAAATTAAAATAAATACATAGATTAAAAAATAAAATAAACATACAGATTTAAAAGCAGCCTGGGGTAATGATGTTGTATTTCTTTTTGTCTATTTTCAGTTGTATGTACAAGAGATATACTGTATTGTCACTAGTGGAGTTTTTCTAACAAGTCCTAGGATACTTTGGGAAGAATTTGCCTTTTTTCTGGTGAATTGTTGAATTTCGATTTCTTTTCAAATTTTTTGTATGTTGAATTTTGATTTAATTTATTATTTTTTGGATGATTTTTTGTATACTTTGCGGAAGTGCAAAGTTCCGAGGGCACATTAAAAATTTTATATAATGCAGGGGAGAAGACTGAAGGCCCGTGTCTGATGAAGTATGAATGGACTGCAGTGGTACTGTCTAGTCGGCGCAGCAGGTGTGTAGGCACTGCGTGGTATGTGGATGAAAGTCCACACCTAGCAGAGGGGCGTGAGAGATGACCTCTGTGAACAGGCAAGGCTGGTGAAAATGATCAAAGTTTCTATACCCATAGCAAGGTGGGATAGGGATCAGACTCGTTGGTTGCTAACTGGCTGATTAACAGCCACTACATGGGTCCTGATTAGATGCAGGACTAGGGATCGCTATCGACTGGGTCACCGGCTGGTCGGATCGCAAAAGGCATTAAGACCATGTCTCCAGGAGAGGGAATGGCCGCCGTGTCCAGCTCAGTCAGGCCACTATAAGCTGAAACCGAATAGGCTAATAAGTGAGTAGTGCTTTCTATGATCAGTGTTTTTGAAAATAAAACACTGGGAAGCAGAGAGGCTGAGCGTCCTTCACTCAGAGGAGTGGGAGACGGAGGAACTCAGCGGAAAGGGATCCAGCCTGGAGCTGTGCCCCAGTGAGGGAGGCTTGAAAGATGTGGCTTCAGAACCCCAGGAAATGATGACAGGGAGACCAATGCTAGTCCCCTATTTGAGAGGACCCCATAAGGGCCCGTCACTAGAACAATGTGAGAGTGAGTTGCACTGCATGCCATCCCCTGAACCAGGCAGGACTCTCCAGGAAGTCATGGACAACCTGACGAGATGCAGACCTGACACAAACAACCAGAAAACATTGAGTGATCAGCCGAAGCTAAGTAGCCGCACCTACACCTCGTTTTGATCATACTGTTGAAACATGGAAACACCCCAGGGCCCTAGGCCCTAGAATCCATTTAGGAAAATAAGCAGACTTAGAGGAACGCTGTCAGACTTAACCATAGTCTCTGTGCTAATAGGAGGAACAATAATATGGTGGAACATGCAGATTAATGGTACTACAATTCCGGATATATATGAGCCTTATGGCCCACCCCTCAAGTGAGCACGACGTTCAGTTATGGTCAGTAATGAGCAGGCCTGGACACAATCGGATCTAAATGTATGGTGGGAGAAGCAAAAGTACAATGCCAGACAACGTATGGCGACAGCGGACCCTGCTGCATAGGTTCCCACTCTGGCCCCACTTCATTGTGATTCCGATGCCATATGGTGCCACTAACTGTGGTCCCCAGGGATTCTCCTCGGCCTCGGCTGAAAACAGGCGTCAACCGTTAAATTCAAGAGGATTCAACTGCGTACAAATTATTTAGATCCATGTGTGTGCCAATCTGCCCCGCAACCATAACTGCTATGATAAACCAGAACCATACTTCATCATGTGTAATAGCACCACGTACGAGTACACAGCCACTGTCAAGCCGGTGGCACCATCTTACACCTCTACGGGAAAGACTAGATGCACACCTGAATACGGGTGCATAGCTGATGTGGCTGTTACTCCTAAATTGAGATACCTGCGCTCGGGTATCAGTGGCCCAGCAGGTAACTATTATTTCCAAATCCAATTTTGAACTAATTACAGCATCTGTGTCTGACTCATCCCTTCACCATAAACACACAATATCTTGTTTTACGGACGCCTCCACAGTTTATGTGGATGCGATTGGAGTCCCAAGGGGGATCCCCAACGAGTTTAAAGCCCAAAATCAGATTGCAGGGGGAATCACTTCCATAATATGCCCCTGGTATACCATTAATAAAAATGTAGACTGGAGTATCTATATCTATTTCGATCAGTAGTGTTTTGCCAACTACTCGTTTGATTTGTTTGAAGCATTGGGTGAGCAGTTGGACGCCACCTTGTGGATGGCCTGGCAAAACCGACAGGCTATAGACATGCTCCTCACAGAGAACGAGGGGTATGCGCCATGTTTGGAGACCAGTGCTGCACCTACATTCCCAATAACACTGATCCAGATGGGAAGTTCACCCAGGTCATGGCCAAATTGAAGAAACTCAGAGTGGAACTGAAAGTGAATGTGGGTCATGGCCAATGGGGAATGGACTGGCTGGAGAGGATGTTTGGGAAATGGGGGGCACTGTTGGCTAAGGCAGGAATTATTCTCCTGGTAGTTCTAATGATTATAGGGTGTTGTGTGTTTCCTGTGACACGTGCACTGATAATGACAATGATTGGTGCTCAGCAAATGGCGATGATGTCCGTAATGTCTGAAGCAGCGCTTCTGGTGGATGAAACTAATGCTTTTCTTGTGTCCCCAGGATGCCCCAGACACCCCCGATGATGAGGCCATCGGACTGGCTATCGACCGATGGCTGTAGACGGCGCCTGAGGCAAAGTCGGCATAAGTATGGTGTCTCCAGGTAAGATACGGACACGGTAAAGATGCTCGGTGGACCCTACCCTTGGTCCATCGCCCCCCTCGGCCCTACCTTGATGAGGACATCTTTTTCCCTGGACCAGCCAAGAAGAGATTTTATCCCGCACTGGGTTTTTCTCCTCCAGGTTTTTCTGATGTCCACATACAACACTGTTATGTCCTATATAAATTGTTTGAACATGTGTTAGCTATCATTTTAAGTTTGTGTATGTAGATGTTCCATCTCCAAGGGGGGAATGTAGAAAAATACAAATACACACACACACACACACACACACACACACACACACACACACACACACACACTCCCTGTGT
>OMKR01108663.1:0-14389 GCA_900302355.1 Cyttopsis rosea | reverse complement strand
TCACCCTAACTCTCACCCTAACTCTAACTCTAACCCTAACCCTAACTCTAATTCTAACTCTAACTCTAATTCTAACCCTAACTCTAACTCTAATTCTAACCCTAACTCTAACTCTAACTCTAACTGTAACTCTAACCCTAACCCTAACCCTAACCCTAACCCTAACTCTAACTCTAACTCTAACTCTAACCCTAACCCTAACCCTAACTCTAACTCTAACCCTAACTCTAACTGTAACTCTAACCCTAACCCTAACCCTAACCCTAACACTAACCCGAACCCTAACTCTAACTCTAACCTAACCCTCACCTTAACCCTAACCCTTCCTGAGACCAGGAAACCTAACCCTAACCCTAACCCTAACTAACCCTAACCCTAACCCTAACTAAACCTAACCCTAACCCTAACTCACCCTAACGCTCACCTTAACCCTAACCCTTCCTGAGACCAGGAAACCTAACCCTAACCCTAACCCTAACTAAACCTAACCCTAACCAGGAACCCTAACCAGTAACCCTAACCCTAACCCTAACCCTAACTAACCCTAACCCTAACCCTAACTCACCCTAACCCTCACCTTAACCCTAACCCTTCCTGAGACCAGGAAACCTAACCCTAACCTTAACCCTAACTAACCCTAACCCTAACCCTAACTAAACCTAACCCTAACCAGGAACCCTAACCAGGAACCCTAACCCTAACCCTAACCCTAACCCTAACCCTAACCATAACTAACCATAACCTTAACCCCGTTCTTCCATCGACTGAACACCTCCTTTCTGAGTTAGTCACCAGGAACCCTAAAACTAACCCTAACCCTTACTAACCCTAACCCAGTTCTTCCATCGACTGAACAGAACGACTCCTTCCTGAGTCAGTCACTAGGATCCCTAACCCTTCCTGACTCAGTCACCTGGAACCCTAACCCAACCATAACCCTACCCTTACCCTAACCTTAACCCTAACCCAAACCCTAAACCCAACTTAGCCCTAGCTCTAGCCCTAACCCTAACCCAGTTCTTCCATCGACTGAACGGAACGACTCCTTCCTGAGTCACTCACCAGAAACCCTAACCCTAACCCTTCCTGAGTCAGCCTAACCCTACCCTAACCTAACCCCTAACCCTAACTCTAACCCAGTTCTTCCAATGACTGAACGGAAATACTCCTTCCTCAGTCAGTCCCCAGAAACCCTAACCCTAACCCTAACCCTATCCCTATCCCTAACCCTAATCCTAACTCTCACCCTACCCTAACCTAACCCCTAACCCAGTTCTTCCATCGACTGAACGGAACGACTCCTTCCTGAGTCACTCACCAGGATCCCTAAACCTAACCCTTCTTGAGTCAGTCACCAGGAACCCTAACCCCCTGGAGGGGGGTGCCATCTCCAAGAAAGTTGAGTGCGAGTCTTTTAAAGTCATTCTTATATTGCCAGCATTAAAAAACTACTCTGGCATCAAAGCCTGAAACCTTGGAACACCAACTTCCATTACCAATAACTTAGCTCTCTGAGCTATTGAGCTTTGGAAATATTAGTTGTCTCCTCCAATCATCTGATTACAGGAACAGGATGTGAAGGTGAGGACTTGAACTATTGACAGCAGCATCTCAATCATTCACTGAGGTTGTGTGGTCTCCCCCAATCATATGATAATAGGAACAGGACTTAGATTCAAATAATCTGAGACAGCAGCACTGGAAGACAAGTGTCCAATCCATCATGCCAACTGGTCCTACTCACACTCTGCTGTGGTCTCACAGCGCTTTTAAAGTCGCTCTTATATTGCCGGCTTTCAAAAGGTAACCTGGGTTTGAACCCTCAAGACTTCAAATTCCAAAGTTCCCATTCAATGACTTATCTCTTTGAGCCACAGAGCCTTTTGAAAGATGGACTTCTCCTCCTATCATCTGATTAAAGGAACAGATCTTGGATGGAAAAGAGGGGACTTGAACCTGCAACCCACACTCTACCCTGTTCTCCGGGCACTTTTAAAGTCATTCGTATATTGCCCGCTTTCAGAAGCTACTCTGGCATCGAACCCTCAAACCTTGGAACAGCAAGTTCCTCTACCAACAATTTAGCTCTCTGAAGCATTTGTTGTCTCCTCCAATCATCTGATTAAAAGAACAGATCTTGGATGGAAAAGAGGGGACTTGAACCTGCAACCTACATGGTCATCACTCTCTACCCTATTTAAGTCATTTGCATATTGCCAGCTTTCAGAAGCTACTCCGGCGTCAAACCCTGAAACCTTGGAACACCAACTTCATCTACCAACAACTTAGCTCTCTGAGCCATTGAGCTTCTGAAACATTAGTTGTCTCCTCCAATCATCTGATTAAAGGAACAGAGCTTGGATGGAAAAGTGGGGACTTGAACCTGCAACCTACCTGGTCATCACTCTCTACCCTGTTCTCCAGGCACTGTTTAAGTCATTCGTATATTGCCAGCTGATAAAAGGAACAGGACTTGGATGAATAGCTGAGGACTTGAACTATTAACAGCAGCGTCTCAATCATTACTGCCTCTGGTCACATTCAGACTCTGCTGTGGTCTCTGGGCACTTTTAAGGGTACACTTGTGTTGACGGCTTTCAAAGGAGCACCTGGCATCTTCCATCACTGAAGTGCTCATCCAGCAACTTAGCTCCATACTGAGGTTGTGTGGTCTCCCCCAATCATATGATTAAAGGAACAGGACTTGGATGTAATATTCAGGCCTTGAAACTGAGACAGCAGCACTGGAAGACAAGTGTCCAATCCATCATGCCAACTGGTCTTTTTCACACTCTGCTGTGGTCTCTGGGTGCTTTTAAAGGCGCACTTGTGTTGTCGGCTTTCAAAAGCTAACTGGGCTTCGAACCCTCAAGTCCACAAACCCTTTCTACAGCAGATTATCTTTGTGAGCCGCTGAATCCCACAAAGCTTTGTAGTCCCCTCCAATCATCTGATAAAAGGAACAGCACTTCGATGGAAATATTACATTTTATTTAAAACTACTTTTTACAATAGCCACAGTACATCAACAGTTATAAATGATGAATAGCCAATATTTTACTAAGGCCTTATTTTACTAATATCCTTTAAGAATCTGATATATTTAAATTTTCTTATTAACTGAGTTTTCATCACTGACGTACAGTATATGTTGTGTGGTTGTAATCCAGGTAACAGGAAGGTCAGGAAGGTAAGAAGCCATGAGGATCAATACATCGTCAGGATTTTTTTAAAATTTTTATTTATTTTAATCAAAACTAAGTGAATTGTGGCATTGGCATTAACAATATACATGAAAAACCATGAATTTCCTCAGACCACTTAAAATAAAAAGTATTTTCAGTTTCTGTTCAATCATGAAACATAATATTTTTTTAATGTTCTGGAACAGAAACATTTCTTTGAAATGATGGTAACCAGTAAATAACATTTTTTTTTGTTCTTTTATTTATTACAACAAATTAAAATATTTTCTGCTTGCAATAACTTCGGTGCAGAATTTACTTCCTGTCTTCCAATAGCAGTAATAGGCGGTTACAGCGTGAAAGTGAAATGTGGTGTGGCCGTGCCTTATCCTAAAGGCTAAAGTCTCACACTGTGATTTAATCTCAATTGAAATAGGGCTCGCCAGGCTAATGGTAATAAATAAGTTAATTATGCATATTTCAAAATAACTACAAATTCCACTTTAACCTTTAATCGGTAGGACATTGATTAGAAAAGTGTCCACAGCTGTTCTATTCACTCGAATAGAACAGCTGTGGACACTTGATGAAATAGGAAATATGAGAACTTTCATGAAAAAGGTACAACATAGTCTTAGAAACATTATAGATATAAATATTCTATCTCGCCTAATAGAAATATTACTGTGTATAATAATTATATTGCTTAACAAACAAACATTGTCCTTCTGCCGCCCGATCTGGAGCTGAGAGACTGCAGCACACACACAAAGTCTTACATACACACACACAAGTTTTTATCTGACCTTTTTTTTTATTCTGTTTTGTTTTACAAATATTTGATAATTTATCTTCTCCAGATTTTTGCTTTTTATTTAATAAAATATGTGCTAACAAGATTTTCAAATAATTTACGCAAATAATACTTTTTTCTTTCCGCAAAACTGGTGTAAGTGTAAGAGTGAACCTGGCAATATCCTACAATTTCTATATATAAGCTTTGCGTTTTGTGGGTGAATGTTTTAAACTTAAAGGTTATTCCTACCCTGGAGCCACTAGGGGGCGCAGAGATAACCAAAACAATTCTGATTCCACCTTCACACATTTTGAAAACCAAAGAAATGGGCTGTGAAGAGGAGCAGGGCTGTGATCTCACGAGGACACGGAAGTGAGTACAGATCCAACATGGCGGCGCCCAGCTGCACAAACTAAAATGCTGACAATCCACTCTAACTCAGATAAATAACAAAGCAATAATAAAAAATAAACATCCATTCAAAAATACCTTGTTCACTCCACAAGCCACCACACTATTGGAAGGAAGACCTTGAAGATTATATCGATCTGTATTATAACCATACTATGCTGGATATACTTGGTACGCTTCGCCAAGACATTTCTGACATGAAAGCCAGCTTCAAATTCCTGCACCTCACAGTCAGCGAGCTGCAGAAAGACAACGCAGATCTAGAAACTGCCGTGAAGCATCTCACAACGGAGATGGAGGTTGTAAAAAAATTTAATATCCAAGATGTAGAAATAAGCATTCTATCTATTTCAGGATTGAAAATATTGCCCACTCTCTCATCATCTCACCTTCCTAATCCCTCCCTCCATACCTCACTCATCACTCTCACTCTCTATTCACTCTCTCACTATATGTGTGTCTCACTCTGCAATGTTCTATGTTTATCTTTGTCTATATCTTTGTCTTTTGTGTAGCTATGTACTACCACAATCATCCTACAATACTAAGACAGTACAAAGGAATGTAAAGAAGAAAAACACAGATTTATCCATGGGAAAACATGGGCACGGTAGGTAGGTAGATAGATAGATAGATAGATAGATAGATAGATAGATAGATAGATAGATAGATAGATAGATAGATAGATTAAACATTAGATCACGGATGACAACATGTACATAAATACAAATATTCAAACACTCAATATTATCAAAATATCATTCAACCACGATGCGCAAGAACAAAGTGATCAGAACAAGTAAAAAGTAAATAGGGCAAGTCCAGGTCCAATAGCAGCATTCAGACACATTCAAGTGCTCTGGTAGTCCTTAAGTGCAAATAGCATGGGCAAAGACCAGAATGTTAAAAACCTGATGTGCAAAGAGCAGAGTGTTAAAAACCATATGGTAAAAGCAAGTTATTCCATGAGCAGTTCAAGGCCTGGCAAAGGCAGATGAATTGTAGAGTTTGATAGCACTCGGCAGGAATGACCTCCTTTATTGCTCCTTCACACACCAGGGCATCTTGTTGCAGACGTTGAAGGATCTGAGCCTTCTCAAAAAGTAAAGCCAGTTCAGGCCCTTCTTGTAGATGTCCTCGGTGTTGGTGGACCTTTCCAGTTTGTCGTCCAGGTGAATGCCTAGGTACTTGTAGGACTTGACGATCTCCACATCGCTCCCACTGATGCGGACCTGAGAAGGTGGGGCCTTCTTCATCCAGAAATCCACCACAACTCCTTAATCTTGACCATGTTCAGCTGCAGGTGGTTTTCCCCACACCACTTTACAAAGCTGTCCACCAGGCCCCTGTTCTCCTCCACCTGGTCGCCCTCCACACACGCCACAATTGCAGTGTCATCTGAGTATTTCTACACTAGACAGGCAGACACACAGCTCTGTAGCTTCACAAACTGCGGTCTGCCCGTCAGGTAGTCTTCGATCCATGAGACCATGGGGGCATCCACCTGCATGTCCTCCAGTCTATCTTTCAGCAGTCTAGGCGGGATAGTATTGAAGGCACTGGAGAAGTCAAAGAACATATGTACGGAGTACTGGGGTCTCCTCTGGAGGTGTCAACAGGGCGAGATTGGATGTCGGAGAGAGACAGTCCTGGAGGCTGCAGGATTGGGCAGCTCAGAAGGGTAGTGTGGGAGCTTCTCGAGGTGGGGGGGCATGAGTCAAACCTATTGAAAAATTGGTTCAGCTCATTTGCCCGATCTAAATTCCCCCAAGCTGCACCCCCGCCCTTTCTCTGAAAGCCAGTATCTCCCTCATCCCACTCCAGATATCCCGAGCCTTATCCTCTGCAGTTTCTCCTCCAGTTTCCTTCTGTAGGAGTCCTTGCTCTCCTTTAGTCTTTAGTCCTTGTAGTTCCCTTTGTACACTTTTGAGCTCCCTTGGCAGATAGTTTGGATGAAGTCAGATGGCAATCAGCTTGATGTTTGGGCTGCAGACATGCTCCTTGACAAAGATATGTCCCGGATTGCACCATCTGGAGTTAACAAGCACGGCAAGTCCCCCTCCTTTCTTCTTATCGCTCGTGGTAGTGTCTATGTCCGCACGCACCGTGTGGAATCCAGGGATAGTCACGTTTGAGTTGGTAATCTGATTGTGTTGCCATGACTCAGTGAAACACAAGATACTGCACTCTTTGTACTCCCTCTGAATTCTAGTGAGTGCTTCCAAGTCATCCATCTTATTTGCCAGGGACCTCATATTCCCTGAAATGACTGCAATGTTTAAATCTCCTTTTCTTCGCTTTTCGTTTAACACCAGCCCTGCATCCCTGTTGCCTCCTCCTCAGCCCCTTCGGAATTGAGGGCTTTTCTACAGCCGCAGGAGTCAGCCACTGCAGAGCAATCAACTGATCGCGTGTGTAGACAATGCCGGAGGAGTTGCAGGCAAAACCTCCAGTCAATAGAAGTGGTCCGACGGCAATGAAGAGCAGTAAGACTTATCCAAACCATTGTAAAAGCATCTTGGTGTTGAGTGAAGTCCAGTAACATAAAACAACGTAGTTGAACACGACAAGTACTAAAAACAATGATAAAAATGCAATAAAAACACTATAAAATGACAAAAACACACAGAGCTGCTACAACAGGCTGCCAGTAGCACAGTGCCATATACTGTAACTATTGCCTTGGATACACAGTGCTGTTGCCATGGGAAAACTACTAATCCATGTCCATCACCCCCAAACTAACCACAATGGCATTCATTAGGTTTGTTAGTTGGAATGTGAGGGGCATAGGCTCACCACCTAAACATAGAAAAATCCTACGTCACCTCACCAGTATGAATCCCAGCTTCTGCCTACTGCAGGAAACTCACCTGACTGCATCTGCATCTGAACACCTCAAACTCAAAGCTAAATGGGTTAATCAGATGTTTTCTGCATCATATAATTCTAAAAAAAGGGGCGTTTCTAAATTGATCAATACAAATATCGCATATCAGAATAAAAGGACAATTTCAGACAACAGAAGGGCGGAAGGAAAAATCATATTAACAATAGCTAATATTTATGGCCCCAATGAGGACAACACAAATTTCTTTCAACATATTTTCAAAACTTGATCCAAGAGATAATTACAAGTCCTGGCGTCTGACACTATAAAATATATGAGTGATATATGTGATATATATGATTGTTAGCGATCAAATAATCCACATAATAGAGAATACACTTATTTCTCACCACCCCACAAAAGCTTCTCTAGACTTGACTATTTTTTGACAAGTAACTCTGTAATGTCCAAAATCACTAATCCTGAAATCCACCATATCATGATCTTCGATCATGGGCCAATTAGTTTCAGCCTCATTAATGAAACCAACCTGAACCCTCCGGGCAGATGGCGGTTTAACACCTCCCTTCTGACAGATAAAGAATTTAACCATTTATTTTCTAGAGAATGGAAATCCTCCATTGAACTGAATGACTCTCCAGAAATATTACCTTCTTTACTCTGGAAAATGGCAAAGGCAGTTCTGAGAGGTAGTATTATTTCATTTTCCACTCCAAGAAAAAGAAAGGACAAGAATGCCTTGACAACTACTTGTCAAGCAACTTGCACTCCCAACAAGCCCACTCACCCACTGAGCTGAGATCCAGACAATAAAATTTCAACTTGATAATATCATCCATCAAAAGACAAAATTCCTCATGTAACAAACAAGAGTGAATTATTTTGAATTCAATAATCAATTGAAACGCGATTGAGAAAAATTACACTTATCACAGGCATCAAAGGTCCACAGGGAATTATTACACACAACCCACAAGACATCAATACAATATTCAGAAACTTTTATAATAAGCTATATCACTCAGATAATGAATCAAATATATCAAACATTAATGCATTCCTCAATGACATCGACCAACTAAAACTATCCACAGAGCAGGTTACCACATTCGATCAACCCCTAACTGTAGAATAACTCAGCAAAGCTCTCTTTTCTATGCCCAACAATAAATCACCTGGATCAGATGGCTACCCAGTGGAATTCTATAAACACTTCTGGCCACTCATATCCCCACTATTCATCAGAATGGTGAAGGAGATTAAGTCAACCTCCACCATGCCTCCACACATGAATACAGCTCTCATTTCGGTTTTGCTCAAACCCAATAAGGACCCAACCCTCACCCCCAGTTATAGAGGCAGAAGCCTAAATAATTGTAATTTAAAGAGCATTAGTAAAACACTAACATACAGAATTTAAAAAGTCATTTCATACATAACTCACCCAGAGCAAACAGGCTTCATCAAGGACAGACAATAATACAGCAATATGCACTGTTCATTCAGTCTGATCAGTCTATCTCAAAGGAACAACTTAAATACCATTATGGCTTCATTAGATGCCAAAAAAGCATTTGACAGAGTTAATTGGACATATCTCTTTTCCACCCTCAACAAATTTGGCTTTAGAGAGTCACTCATTCAATGGATTAAAATTCTGTATAACTCACCATCTGCTTCTGTCATCACCAATGGTTACACTTCACAGCGTTTCACTCTACAACGGGGCACAAGACAAAAATGTTCACTCCCCCCTTTATAATTTGCCATTTTTATTGAACCACTCACAGCGACTATCCCGCTATGTCCAACCAACAGTAAACTGGTTTAATACTCTCTCTATAATCAATAAATTATTTTGGAAACACAAGAAACTGAGAATTAAATTAGCAACACTACAGGAAAAACAAAGACCGTGGAGGCCTAGCAGCCCTAAACTTCAATTACCATTTGGCAAACAATCTTCAATTTTTAATCCAATGGTTACAACCAGAGCAACAATCTGACCATGGATGGCGAGACATTGAACAAACAGAAAGCTCATGATGTTGAATTACCAATATCTGATCTCCCATTCCTTACAGAATCTAAAAAGAAACATAAACATTGCTTTAAAAAGCCATTTATCGCAACAACTCTGTCAACCTGATGGAAATTCAACAAACTCAGCAGTTGCACTCCATCGCCAAAGAAATTTACTTCAATTTGGCACAACCCAGCTTTTCTGGTTAAAAACAAACCAATATTCTTCAGGTTTTGGAAACGAGGACACAATTTTGAAGACAATTCACTTATATCTTTACCAACCCTAACTCAAAGGTATGATATCGGTGGCCAACCATGGAATGGGAAAGAGACCTTGCTGTCTACCGATATCAACTTCTGGAAGCTTATTTGCAACAACATGATTTCTATGACCCGCAATTCCAAAATGCAATTAGTAAAACATATCCAGTAAAATATTTTGGATAGAGCACATATCACCCAACACAAAATGTTAAAAATGGGATTCCTGGACAAAGACAATGCTCTCATTGTTCCCTCAATACCAGAGATGACTACATTCATGCCATCTGGCTCTGCCCACCTATCCAAACATTCTGGACCAATATCACCCAGAAGCTATCCTCCCTTTTGAATCACAGAATTCCAGTTTCCCCATCTATATGTCTCCTGGGTGACCTCTGCTAAGTTGACCCACCAACCAAACACCGGCAACCCATTTTGATCGCCTTATGCTGCGTTCACATGGAACATGGCAGATGGAAGACGGGAAATGGCACTTTCTGAACGGCATGGAAGAGCAAGAGGGTAGTACCACGGCAAAACGTGATGAAATGTTGTTATGGTGATGTACAAAGACTATATATTAAATGAAATTATTTTGTTTCTGTTATTATATATAAGAAGTTTAGTAATGCATGTAGCTATAAAAAAAATCTGCTTTCTATAAATTATTATATTGCTATTATTATATTACTAAAAATAATATTAAATTCCCTCCAAAACATATTGGCATTCATAGTTGGTTAACTTTACACAAGCATCATATTCATCTCCAAGCAGGATTGACAATGCATTATGGATATATTTATGGACTGTTTCCTGGTAGTGATCAAAGATCTGTTAATGGCTGATCAGATGACTTCCACCAGCAATAGACAATAGAAGCCCTTCTTTTATTATTAATTATTCATATTTAATAATGTTATTATATATTAAATAACCTGGAGTTGCAACATCACTGGACCATCTGCGCCACCATGTCCAAATCCTCCATCGGCTTCCACACAACAAGCAACAAACAGCCTCCATGCAAATTAATAAATCCAAAAAACAACTTTTATATCAATCCACAATTTTTATTTAACGTATTTAATTTTTAACTTTTAATTTAATTATTTTTTTATAAAGGTGCAGTGTATAGAATTTGTCCATTTTGCGGAATGGATTTGGCAGAAATGGAATGGAATATGGAATATAATATTCATAAGTATGTTTTAACTAGTGTATAATACCATTAAAATAAGAATCGTTGTGTTTTCATTACCTTAGAATTAGCTATTTCTATCTCCATGGGGGCTGGAGCTCCTTCCACGGACGCCGGCATGTTGCACCGCCATGTTTCTAGAGTAGCCCAGAACGGACAAACCAAACACTGGCTCTAGAGAAGGACTTTCGCGTTTTTCGCGAGTTTCGAGGCCACCGTAGATTCTCCTCCACGGACGCTGCCGTTTTGCACCGCCACAGACACGGAGGGGAATTCAATGCAATCTGCAACCTCACTGCTAGTGGCCGCTAAATTCTACACACAGCAGTGTGACTGCAGTGTATAATCACATCACATGTCTTATTTAAATGAAAATTTGTATGTTCTTATTCATTGTTCTTATTTTATTTAGTTGTAATACTGAGAAAACTCTGCAAACACGTTTGCAGAAATGCCTTAATTTTGAAAGATATATTTTGTTATTGTTATTTATTTGATTTCATACTGTACTACGTTACATATACTACGAAAACTGTAAAAACTTTTTTTTCATTTTTGTATTTCTTTATGCTTGTTTAACTTTGTATGTTTCAGTTGAGAAGTACATATTTCAAAATTGTCAGTAATCTATGCATTTTTCTTGATTACCAAGCAAGTAGACTCATGATACTATCTCGCAATTGCAATATTGTCTTTATAAATGTCTTTTTCACCAAATCGTGGAGCCCTAATCATCATAAACAATAGCATTGTGTGCAAATTTCCACTTTTTACAGAAATAAGATGCATACAAATTCACAATGTTTCCATGCAACAACAACAGCAACAGACACAATAAACATGAAAATAAAATAATCTACTCACCCCATCTCATTTCTTCAGCAAATAGTCTTTGTACTCCCCATTGCACTTCTTAGTCAGATCCTTCTCAAAACTTAGTTGAATCAGGTGAGCTTTGTGTGGGTAAAGCATACTCCTTCTGTGATCACTGAAGACGCTTTTCAAAGCAGAAAAGGAGTTCTCACCAGTGGCAGTAGAGGCCCCAAATGTTACAGCAGACTTGACCGCTCATAAGACACTTGGCATTGCCTCCAGGATCTTGTGGCTGGTGGTGAGAAGTGTCTTTAAAGTCCATTTCCCATCCTGCGAGGGCGGACAAGACCCTTCCATGTGTGAGCGAATAAACTGTTGGGCAACATCGTATTCAGCATCTATGAGCTTGGTTCTGATCAACTCCAAGAGAGGTTTGACTTTGTCACAGTCCAAAAACATAGCACTCTCTGGGTTGAGTGAAGCAAGCGATTCCAGTAGCGCGCTGTT
Organism: Cyttopsis rosea; assembly: GCA_900302355.1. Taxonomy (NCBI): domain Eukaryota; kingdom Metazoa; phylum Chordata; class Actinopteri; order Zeiformes; family Parazenidae; genus Cyttopsis; species Cyttopsis rosea. The sequence goes on along the minus strand of OMKR01108663.1, from coordinate 2,336 downwards.
GCGCTCTCCAAAGTACCGGGCCATTTCTCCACATACCGCATCAAAACAACCATAAAACATCTCTGTTGCTCCACTGTCTCGTTTTCCTGCTCGTTGTTTTGCGCTCCCGTTGATTGTTCAACAACATAGTCTCGTAGATGTGTTGTGGTTGTTGTGCGTCTTTTTTGCTTTGTGGGCTGTCTGCATCCATCGGCCTACACTGATCCCATAACACATTGAACTCTGTGTCAGTGCGGAGACGCTCCACACAGTCTGTGGCCGATTAAACCAGTTTGACTGCTGTTAAGAGGTCCATGTCCTGGGACTGCAACAGCCTGTTAGGTGGCTCAAGAAGCAACAAAATCTTGTTCAGAAAAAGCGCAATATACCTGAAACTAGGCTTTGAAATGGCGCCATGCAATCCCACGGCCTCCACCGTCACATCTGCTGTAAATTACCGCATTTGTTCAACCTGGTTCAACAGTTGCGATATGTCTTGATGACATTTGAGTACAACCTGCACTGTCGCAAGTGTCCAGTGCATCGTTGGTCGAGCAGACGTTTCAGTGCTTCACCTTTATAGTGAATCGCGACTGTGGGCTTCCTTATAAACTTGTACAGAAGGTTACAGATATTGAAGAAATCGGAGCCAGGCTATAACGAGATGGAGTTGGTGGTTGAAATGATGCACGTAGGAAATTTCCCTACCCAATTCATCCTGAAGCAGTTTCTGTACACCTCCGTGCTTCCCCGACATTAATGAGACTCCGTCATACACTTGACTGAGTATTTTCGGTTGTGCTCACTCCAGATTTCGTGATTTCGGAAAGATCTGTTTTGTGAGAGTCTTTGCATCTCCTGTATCTCCCATGGCGATTGTAAAATGACGCTATTTAATTTCATAATTTTCATCCACAAACCAAATCACAATGGAAATTTTCTCCCTGCCTATAGGGTCCCTCATCCCCTCAACTTTAATAATATACAGATTATCCTCCTATTTCCCCGACAATATGTTCTGTCACTAAAGTGCTCATTAATGCTATTAGTTCATTTTGGATGTCATGGGACGTGTAGGTTTTGTTGTGGGGAATAGTTTGCATTATTTTCCTCAACGCTGGGTCTTTTTGCAGGGTATATTCAAAGTGTGAACATCCCACTGTCATGCTTTCAAAAGAATCATGGTCACCTCTCAGAGGGAGTTGATTAATAGCCAACAATGTGATCATGTCAACAATAGATCTCACATAATAACGGTTCTGAGCTAACTGATCTTTGTGCACGATTGTACTTATTTCCTGGCAGGTTGCCTCACGCACCTGTCTCCCTCTCCAAAGAGTCTCACATACAGTTAGATGTGGTCTTTTGATGTGGCATGTCTGTGCAATCCTTTATTTGTTTCTAACGCGTGTTTCCAGTCACGAAAACCTTTGACAGCAAATGCTGAATCTGATGAAGTTCCAAATTTTCAGCATGGAAAACAAAAGGCTGCATCAGCTTTGGCAGAATATTCCAGATCGGGCCTGTTATGGTACCATGAATCTGCAAGACTTTGCTTCTTCCCAGAAATCATGTGAGCTGGAGATGTGTCCAGTTTTACCTGGTTGGGCATGTTATCACCAAGGTCATCCGGGGCTGCAGCACTTTGCAGGGGTGCTTGCTCTGGCCTGGCTATCTCTGGTTGTGGAGAGTGACTATCTCTCCACCAATCAATGCAAATCTCAACTCAAATGACGACTCTAAAATTATATCAATCACAAATAAAAAATATTTAATTCAATTTATTTAATATAACCAATTTTATCTTAAATTGAATCTTGCATCAGGAGTGATTTTGTTCTTTGCTATAAGTATTTTATTTAAAATATAATTGCTTATAACATTTTAACATTTGAGGGTGGACAGCCGCCAGCAGGCAAGGAGTTCAAATGAGCGGGCACAGCCCGGTACCCCCTCGCCTACGTAACATTCGGCTGTAATGCAGTCGCGGAGAACGGCAAAAAGTTAAAATATTTTAACTTTGCACGGCAAATGCTGTGCAGCGTTGCCAGTGCCGTTGTTGTTTGCCATCTGCCATCATGCTGTGTCAGCCGTGTTCCATGTGAACGCAGCATTAACAATCACCAAGAAAATAATATTGCTCAACTGGAAAAACAGAGATAATCTCACCACATCCCAATGGCTAAATCTATTAATAGAATACATCTCAATGGAAAGGATATTGGCAATATCCAAAAACACAGTTGATTCATTTAATGAAATATGGGCTACTTTTATCAATGACATTACTCAGTCATCCTAAGTCGGGACGATGTCGTGTTATCTTGGGGCATGTGGAGGTCTCTCGGGTCGTGCCG
>OMKR01108662.1:0-15243 GCA_900302355.1 Cyttopsis rosea | reverse complement strand
CACACCTGTCCGCCGGTTTAGGTAATTGGGCCCAGGAGCAATCAATGTGCACAGGTTAAATCCCCCATCCTCGCACGCACATAGGGGGAACCTTTGTCATGACAAGATTCCACCTGCTCCTGGCTTGTTGCATCTTGCCACTTTCTTATATAAAATGGTTTGTCTTCACCACCATCACCTGTGTCTCTGTGTTGAAGAGCCCCTAGGAAAGCCACTCAGGTGGCGTGTGGAAGTGCCACAACATCAAACTATATGGTAAAGTGAGATATCAGTCAGTCTAGCTTTTCATATAACCACCCCTTGAATATTTTAGACCTCAGTCATATCAAAAAATGTGAATAACAAAATTACAATAACTAATTCACAATGATTCAATACCACTGGCACAATATGGTTCAATATCGCTATGTAAATAAATCCATAGATCCTTCCACAATCTCCTCAGCAGCCTGTGTGCCAGGCTGCCAGAGTAAGTGTAGTAAAGATGTTTTACTTTATTGTTCCCAAGGGGGAAAATGGTCTTTTTTCGCACTGGTTGTATCCTGGAGAAGGTGAATAATTTTATTTATATTATCATGTTAATTGAACTGAACCAAGTTGTTTGAAAACCTCAGTCGGCTCCCTCTACATCCATTCACGTATCATTCCATGTGTTGGAAGCCAGTCATGTTGCCATTTGTGTGTCTGTGTAATACCGGTCTTGTACTCTGCGTGGCACATGGGTGATTGTCATTTAAAGAGGGAGGAACTCCCAGCTGTTTTTTGGCGTAGCATTTTACTTGACATGAAACATCAAAGAAAGGACATGCACGCTGCTTTCTTGTACTTACACATTTATTATTATTAATATTATTATTATTATTATTATTATTATTAATAATAATAATAATAATAATAATAATCTCACATATTAAAGTTTTAATCATATGGTCGTATAATGAACATTCTGGACTCAAATTATTGCAATTTAAAAATTTATAATAAAAACAATAAATGCACATATGGCTGGACATTGGATCAATGGACCTGGAGTCTATGTATCAATGAAGCTAAACTCTCAATGAAACCCCTCAGTAGCTTTGTTTAGAAAAGTCACTAAGAGATCACAGTGGGAATGGAGGCTTGTTGCTCCAGCTACAAAGCAAAGTCCCTGTTACTATGTAGTAAATAAAGCTATAAAAGTGGCTCGTGTAAACACACACAAAGAAAAATAGATAATCCGATAAGAACAGTCAGACATGAATGATATCCATGATGTCCATGTACAAGCTACATATTTGCCACATATATTAAACGCTGTGGCACACTGTACTACTTGCATTTATTACACAGGAAGAAATTACATACTACATATTATACAAATCTTCCACATACATTGGTGAACCAAAAAACAGGCAGAGGGAGGCATCAAGAGTGTTAGATGCTTCTAGATATTTATATGTAAATTGAACCTCAATATCAATTTGTTATGTCACTCACAATATCAGAGAACGAAACTTAATGTTGTGAATTGACGCCATTGTACAGCACTGGTCATACTGGTTAAATGGGAATTAGATAATGCAGGCAATATTACCAGTAGCTTACGGAGATAGAATGTATGATGTATTTGTGGATATACTCTTAGATTTTACTGAAATAGAACAGATCCAACAAAACTTGACAATTCTTCCTTTTATGTATCATCTATATTATTCACCACATTGGCGGCACGGTGGCTCAGTGGTTAACAATGTTGCCTCACAGCAAGAAGGTCCTGGGTTCGATTCCCGCCTGGGGCACTGTTGGCACCGTGCTCCGGTGGGTCATCGCCCGATCAGGGGCCTTTCTGTGTGGAGTTTGCAGGTTCTCCCCGTGTTCGCATGGGTCACTTCCTGTCCTGTCCCTGACCACGGCATGGACCCACCACCTGGAATTGGTCCCCGGGCGCCGACAAAAGTGAGGGCTGCCCACTGCTCCTGGCTGCCCCTGGAGGACGGACGGCCAGGATGGGATAAAAGCAGAGACTATATCTCATCGTTCGCCACTACTGTGTGTGTGTCACCCTCCGTATGTGTGTGGTATATGTGTGATCAATAAATCGTTCTTGTTCACATTGACCTTTAAATGAGGTTTTGATCTTATTTTGTTTAATGTGTGCGCACACACACACACACACACACACATCCAAACGTAGTCACACCCATAAATACACAGAAAGAGCTACTGGTGAATAATTTAACACTGGCTGCGGTGGAGAACATTCTAAGCTTTTCTGGTGGAGTTTAAATCCAGTGAGTCACACTCAAGCTGAGTCCGTGCTCTTGTCTTATCTGACAATACAATTCCAGTTATCCCCACACCTGCACTCCCAGGCTTTGATTTCCTTTTTTTTCCTCTTAGCCTCACTTTTCATACTGTCCATTAACGTTTTGTACACTGAGCTTTGTATCATTATATGTATTATTGCTGAAAATGTAGAGGTAAATATCCTGGCTCCTAAAAAAATTGATTAACGGCCGGTTAGGAATTGATACAATTCTCACAGCCCTCACCACAAAGCAATAAGTCCAATGTAGAAAATATAAACCAAATTGAATGAAATTCTGCTATCAATCCCACAATAGAAGGATGTGAACTGTACTCTTTTCAAAAATGTATATTTAAAAACATCGAAGATGGTAAGGAATTAAGTAAAGCTTTTTAAAGTGCACCAAATGCCAAGTGCTTCATATAAAGTGTCAGAATATACATAATGGAAATAAGTTATAACAAACAAACATAAAAACAAAGACAAACAAACAAACAAATAAGCTAATTTCTAGATGGTACAATGACACAAATCCACACTATGTGCCAGTAGTGGACTAGTGCACTTAATGGGGTAGCATTGTGTGGGTGGAGCTGTATATACAGAAAACAAGAAAACATTTTATCATCTGCTTTTGGAGTGTGAATAATAAAAGACGGCAAAAGTCACTAGGTTTTGGCATGTTGTTTTGAGTAGAAAAGTCACTGAAATCTACAGCAGTTTCTAGTTAGCCGCCACACTCCATTAAAACTCCCCAAGCACTGTAAACAGCAGCAGTGGGCCACTTCTAATTAGACAGAACCAACAGAGGGAGAGTTTATTTTTACCTGAGGGAGACAGTGCATTTGATGCATCACTACAAAGTGACAAGCACCCACAAAAGATGCAAATGGAAGCTTCCAAGGTGAGACCATTATAGTATTTATTTTTTGCTTTAAGGCCATTAGAAAGAAAACCTGGGAATTGGTGGTGGGAATCCATAAAGGTATGAATGAATTTCCATCCAGTCCCTTTCAGAACCAGTTAATCTGGCTCCAGTTCCAGTGGTTCCCACCCCTAATTAACATCATTTATACACACCCACTTAAAGGGACTATATGTTGTTTTTTTTATATATGTATTAATCGCTTTGTATTGCCAATGTGTGAACGGATTGTAACGGAACTTAAAGACCTTACCCGGCTTTCCCGGTTTCCTATAACAGCCTGTAACAATAACAACTATTTTTTCCGCAAAACTCCAAAGTTAGTGATCCAGACAGAGAATAAAAAAAAGGTTAAAAAATACAATAAATGTCTGGACTCTGAAACAGGGTTCCCATACATTAACATAACAACACACCGGACTCTGACACAGGGTTCCCATACCTTAACCTCTTAAACTTCAGGCCCATTTATTGGGCTCCGAGTGAGGTGGAGGGGTTGGAGTTTGGGGGGGTTGGGGTGGGTCAGCAGTTGGTGCCACATATAAGTGCCTTATACCTTCAGAAAGCTGAGACCCGAAGGAATCATTTGAGATGCAGCCTGCATACATTGTATGTCAATCTTTTATATCAATTAAAAGGTAGTAAACAAATTTGTAATTGCACCTGATAAAATTATTAATATTTTTAGTGTTTAACATTTAAACATTTTACTCATGCCGAATGATGGCCATGAATTTGACAATTTCGACGACTGATGACAGGCACTTTATTTTCTGAAAATGGCTCAGAAAAACCCTTAACCCAACTCATCTTCAACGTACCTGGACATCCCATACATTTTCTGAATGGTCTAGATTTTGTGTCTAGAGTTTCATGAGGCTGTGATTATCCTAGAGGTCACAATAGGTAACTTTATACAGCAAGGTCAAGTTAAAATAAATGCTGCCATCACATTGAAATGGTTACTATGAGGCCATATTTCATCCCACATGAATGCAATAGAGCTCTTTGGATTGACAAGAGTCTCAGCTTTGTAGCAATTCCCAATTTATACAATTCTATGATTGTTTAGGTACCACAGGGTGCAGAAATAGGGAAAAGAAATAAAGGCAAACATAACGTTTTCACTGCATGCAGATCCGGCGCTCTTTAGGTCCCAGAAGCTAACTTAGCCTGCGTAGCTCCGGTATTGCTGTGAAGCAATAGATAGCAGATAGATAGATAGATAGATAGATAGATATGACAGGTCAAGGGACCAGTTTGAAAATAGTCAAGCTCATTTACTTTTGTCAAAAACCATTGCCAACTTTGGAGCTATGTTATGCCCGCTTCCCAGCGAGTTACCATGACATGCTACACAGCTACAGAAAGGCCTGCTTGCGTAGTTTCGGTTGATACTGGAAGCATACCGGTAGCTTACAAACTTTGACGAACTCTGGCGAGAGTTCCGCCGTGGACCAGCCGGCGGGTTGGCAGCGATAAAGAGGTTAAACAAAAGTGTCAAAAAAAAAAAAAACCCCCGGAACAGCACGGTCCATGGGATGACCCTCCCCCAGGGCGATGAGACAGCATACTCCTCCCTCCCAGAGGAGGGGGTGCTCAGCTGCTACCCTGGCTGGTGGAGGTGTAGCTAGCTTGGATGTTGCAGGGGCTGCTTGGAGGGGTGACCTGGCTGCTGGCGGTCTTGGCGGTGGCTGCTTGGAGGAGTAGCAAGCTGCATGCGGTCACCAGTGGTGGTTGTTGTGGCTGCTTCTCCCCCGGTCCTCTGTTGGACGTCCTGGGTACTGTTGCTGCAAGTCGGGAAAGGGCTGGCATTTTGGCTGTTCGTCGAGCTGCTGGTGGCTCCAGTGCGTCTGTGGACAGCCCTTCTGTGTCCCTTCCCCGTGCCGGAAGGTCCCTGTTCAGGCGCCGGTGTGGCAGTTCAGCCTGCCACACAAGTGGCTTTTCCAGGGATCTCCGACACAGGGACACAGGCAAGATGGTGGTGAAGGCAAAACATTTCATTGCAAAGATGGTACAAGCCAGGCGCAGATGGAATTTGTGTCATGACAAGGGCTCCCTCCTGTGTGTGGGGATGGGTGGTTTTAACCTGTGCTCATCAATTCCACTGATGAGCAACAGGTGTGCAACCACGCCTGCTGCTCATCAATTCCACTGATGAGCAACAGGTGTGCAATCACACCTGCTCCAGGTCCAATCAACTAGACCCAAGACAGGCATGGCCTCTCAAACCACACCGCCCCCCACACTACACATACCAACACAAATAACTGTCTGGACATGACAGGAAGTAAGTTTAGGAAGGAAATAAGTACAGTGCTAGGTGCAAATACAAAGGGAGGTAATAAGAAATATACATATAGAAATAAACAAAGAAACAAATATACACAGATCATTAACCGTCATTACCATGTGTCTTGATTCTGTATCGTATTTATCTGGATCTGGAAGACCTTTAATTCTGCATTTCTTTCTGTAGGAATCAAATTGCTATCTAATAAAATTGTTTGCATATTACAATTGTCATTAAACATCTATACAATATTACAATCCAAGCTGCCTGACACCATTTTGATTTGTGTGCACTTTCTGGTTGGATGGTAAGGTATTTTTTCCCCAACATACAAGATATGAGAAGACGAATCAGGTAGAAAACACGTAAAAAAAGAGTGGCAGAGAAAGGAGTGGAATGACAGATCAGGCGAGTGTTAGTGCCATAGAAAGACAGAAGAGTGGGAGAGTTTGGAGGAGAGTTTGGGCAAGGGGAAGAGCGTGAGTTAGAGGGAGTGCATGTGAAAGAGAGGTGATAGATGGAGAGAAAAAGAGAAGTGAGATAAGACGGTGATGGAGAGAAGCTTCCTCAGCAGATGCCATCTCCTGGGAGGCTTTGTAGATTTAGTGAAAACGTCCTTTTTTTCCCCAATGACATTCACAGCCAAAGAAAAAACAAAACAAACTCCAGCCCATCTATCCAAACTTTTACTTTCTCTCTTCTGAGAAAAACATCAAGTATTCAACTTCATTCCACTCCAGTTCCAACATTTCATCAGTTTGTTTCACAGGAGTTTGTTTATAACCTCACTTTTATGCAGAAACAAGTACAGTGAAACCTACTCCATTAGTCCTTGCAAATTGCACCATAAATGGTCACCGAGCTATGATAAATTAATGTATTGATCTCCCATCATTTCTGGAGTTTATTTCTTGATTACAATAAGTGCATTTGTACTAGATTGGGGATTGTACAGCTACACTGACTCATGATTCTCTTTTATAAAAGACAAAATTCCAGCACAGTTTCTGCATGGTCTCTGTAAGTCACCCTTACATGCTTACAGAGTTCTGCAGGTAAAAGCCGAGTTGATGTTTGAATCCAGCGAGGAAATCATTTATCTGTGACACCGCTTGGAGTTACTCATTTACCCACTCCCTCAAACACCACTCAACTGACAGTCTGTTTAGCTGTTGAGCTGTTCATATCAATATTGAAAAGTAAAACTGGAATTAAACAATATAAATAGTATGAAATGAGTCTTCAATACCCTCCATTCAAATTAGATGCAAATACTGTATCTTCAGGGCACATCATTGAGTTCGTAATAGAACCTCAGGTTGAAACGGTGTCCTTGAGGTGACATTTACGACAAAAATAAATCTTTAACTTCCCTGCTGTTCCTACAGCAAACAGAGAGACTGGTTATCTACCTTGAACAGAGAAAACAACAATACAATTGTTTGCAAAGCTCCCCCCAAGCTTTTCTCACTGCCAGAGCTGTTGGTTCTCTGGTTTGGCCACAGCAGTTTCGCTGTGGCTAAAGCCTAGGCAAAAGCCTCTGTTTTGCTCATGAGAAGACTGTGTTACACAGCTAACACAAAGTAACCCTAAATGTTGACAAGTTGAACAGGATCATCTAATTTATTATTATGTTCACAGGGAGCTTGTATCATTAAAAAAGTGTGAAAAATATTCCCTTGTGCAAGACTGGTGTATTTTGGCTTGACTTACCCGACATTGTTTTACAACTTTAGCATAATCCCTCCATTTTATGAGCATTTACAAAGGCATTTTATGCCATTGCAAAAATAAAAAGGCACAGCTTTTATCTGTACCTATTTTATGCAAGTGTCCTTTTACCACAGAGCGGAGTTCAATGCAGCCAGCGAAGTGGATTATAACTGAACTATTTTCTTTGGATCATATCTATATTTAGACCCCTTTTCTCTGTTGAGCTGACATGGCCAATGACAATGACTTGTTAAGGCGAAAAGGATACAGGCCTAAAAAATAAGAAACAAAAATCCCTTCATTACCGTGCACCTCTTAAGCTATTGTAATCATTCTTGCATCGAAAAAGCAAAAACGTAAATAAGTAAATAGTATAACGAAGCAGTAAATAACTACATGAAATAAATCTCTAAGGGATTCCAGGTCCCAGCCCTACACCTGTAGTAAACTGCAATAGGATCCAGACCCCTGAGACCTGGAATCAGAACAAGTGGATAAAGGATAAAAGTGAAAGAGAAACACTCTCCCGTCCTTTAACCTCTAACACTGAGCTGCCTTTGAGCCAAGCTATTAAACTACCCACCAGCACATGTAAGCGGAGTTGCGTGACATTAAACTGTGCTCTATCAATGTGCAGCCGTGCGTGTTCTCTGCTCTGGTTCTCACTTTCTTCACCATCCTTCCACTCCAGTCCTCCCTGCTCTTTGAAGATAGGAAAAATCCGCCCTGGCCCTGTTATTTTGCTCCGTTTACCATATCTGACTATGTGTGAGTAGAATGTGCATTTATCATCAGCAAGAGGAATTAAGAGTGACTTATGTTGTGCACATCTAAAGGGCCCATTTCACAAAGTGTTCAGTCACATGTCAGGTGCTACTTTTGGAAAGAATGCAGCGCTGTGAGCGGTAATGGAGCGGACAGCAGTGAACATGAGCAGCAAATATGAATTGTTCTCCTGCCTCAAGTTTAAATTACCACCGCTCAGCTCCCCACTCGTTCACAGGCTCTGCCATCCAGCAGAAGCCTTGAAACAACCTAGCTGGGATTCGGTCTGGGTATTGTTTAAAAATAGTCAAAAGTACCACTACAGATACCTTAACAATCAACACTGGTTCCAACAATTACCAATTATCTTTTTGTATCCTAAAAATATTGAGTTGAATATCATACAAATTTACAATTTTTAAATACAAATGTCTTTGCCTAGCATTAAAAAAAAAGACACATTTTCTACACATTAACTATACCAACTGTCAGTTTTATTTTTTTAGGCAGAATTAAAATTTGGCATGAATGCTACATTTCCTGACTTAATCTATTATCACAATTCAGTCAATACCACAACAAATATAAAATTTCAATTTCCCACCCTATATGACTGTAAAATAAGGGTTCATGTGAGCAAAGATCCTTAGAATAACTTTGAATGGATAAATAAAAAAAGTTAAAAGAGCTACAGCGTAATAAACTACCCCAGTGGTTTTAATCGTTTCTCCCGTGCGACTAAAATAGTCGTAACAACCTTCAGGTCTAGATTTTAGTAAGGCCTCACTCCTGACTGAGTTCTAAGCTACTTTAAGACGAGCCGTCTCTTTATCGGGGCTTTGCGATACCGTCATTCTTACACCGCCATTCATCCATCAACACAGTGTGAGAATCACTGAACAATCAGCAAAATAAATCAATTGCACAGCCGTACGTGTCAACGTTTGTACGAGATTCACCTCTAAAATGGCCTCTAAAAACACTGTCATTCAGAGTGCTCTGAGTAACACAATATCCGTAAAGTGGATTTAATTTAAGTTAACCAATAGGATCTCTGAAGAACTGTTAAAAGATTTTTTTTAAAACAATTAATTCGGGACAACAGTAAGCAAGTCAACAAAGCCAGAGCTATTATTGGCTTAGCTGACCATGACTCTCACATTGTAGAGTCCAAGATACCAGCCTAAGATAGACACTACTGAACTGTTCTTTCTCTCCGTCTCTCTCTCGCATTTGTTTTCCTGTTTGTTTTTGTCTAATATCACCGCCAACTAAATTACTTTTCAATAAGCTTTATCAAATGACATGACATAATACTGTCGAGAGTACAAATAAAAGAACTGTGAGATTAAATGGTGTCAAAAGCTGGGCAACTAACCAACCCGCAATTTATTTTGGGTGTGCATGTTTTTGTGACTTTGTGCATTAATCTGCATAATGTTGGTAGCGATAAATAAGTTGCATACAAGGTGTGTGTGCTGCGCATTGCAAGACTGCAAAGAGAGTGACAAGAGTTACAATTGCAATTCCTGTTGTGTATATAATGACAATTCTCATCAACTGTCGCTCTCTTGCTGTGTCTCTGCAGGTGCCTTTCACGTACTGTCTCTCTCCATCTGTGTTTACCTTCCTCATTCCCCCTCTCCCTCCTCTCCTTTCATTTCCTTTCCTTTCCTTCTCCTCTCTCTAAGCCACTCGCGAAAACATTCCTGCAAGAGGTTTATCCATTTTGCCTCAGATTTGATCCTGTCCTGCTACTCGCCTCCTCCCGCTAGGGACCTCCTGCTGGGGGGGGGGGGGGGGGGGGGCATCTGTAACAAGACAGACTAGAAAAAACACACTTTGTGTTTGTGAGAGAGGGAGAGAGACAGAGACAGAAAGAGACGAAGGGCAAGCAGAGTAGAACATTCCACAGCAAACAAACATCTTGCACATGATGAGAAATATTGAGGAGAGGTATGTGGCAGAGTGTTTGCTCCAGAGGGTGAGGGTGGGGGTGGGTTGGCGCTTGTCGGAAGTTCTTAAACAAACCTGGTTTGTACTTACTTAGCAAGCCCCTTCCCCCCAGTGGGGCATCCAGAGAGGGATTACTGCCACAAGCCCAGGCAAAAAGCAGTTCAGCAACATGAGTGGAGATGGATATGTATGTGCCCCCGCCACCTCCCCACCCTCCATATCTGTGGCTGTTATATCCACAATGAGCTCATCAACAGGTATGGAGTCAATACTCCAGAGGTCGACTGGAAAAGCAGACTGTGTAATACTGCCAAAGCACAAAGGAGATATTGATGAGACATTGGAGAAAGTGAAGAAATTTGATGTAAATAGCATGAAAACACTATAAACTTACTATAAAAAGTAATAGTCGGGTCCTTGTCTTTATCCTCAAACACCAGTTGTAGGCACAATAAACAATAGAAAATGTTTAACTGTTGCATGACAAATATTTCTATATTTTACCCATTTCCACTACCATTCAACCACCAGCAAACAAAAATATTATGGAAATATTAGATCGACTGGGATGTTTTTATTATATATCACAGGTCCTATGTACATGATTGTACTCGCTGCTCAATTTCATTTAGGTGACTTGTGCTGTACTTGCATCAAGACTCATTACCATAGAAGAGACACCCTTCCTCTGTCTGCCACATCTTTTCCTTCTCTCTTCATTTCATGCTGTTTTGTCCAAAGCAGAAGTGCCGTGCTGGATTTATCATAAAGTCAATCATATGAGGCTAGGAATAAGTCTTAGTGAGCTCGGTGTGTGATGTACATACCATCCCAATAAAGTGCATCAGTAGTTACAATAAATAGAAAAATCATTCAAACAAGGCAAGAAATAAACCCAATGAAGTACAATAAGTTGAATAAAAATAAATGAATGATAATAGAATAAATAAAAGGTTAGGGACAGCACCCTGATTGTATGTTTATTGCGCACAGACCTTTCAGGCTAACATCAAACGGATATGTTCAACGTAGATGCAAAGATTATATATTATAATAATCAGGAAAATGCAGCAGTTTCCAGTCTTCTTAGTCACCACAATCCAATCTCAGTCACAAAACAACAATAATAATCATAATCATAATAATAATCTATGGTTTTGATGACCCAGTTTGGAAACCACTGGGTCACCCTGATTATAAATATGATCTATATATTTAACATATCTTTTTGCCACATAGCACACAAGAAGGGCGTCCTGCCCAATACATCTGGAAGGCAGTAAACAAACATATGAGTGCAATGCTTCACCTTCCTTTTAGATATTTTGGGGAATTCAGTGAGTTTCAAATATTATGAAGTCAGGTAGAATACATTTTTGTGCAGTAGTAAATGATGATCAATTCAAATCACTAAAGTAAAAAAAGCATTCATTGTAAATTAAGTCCAAACCAACTAAAATCACAATCTGATTTTTACATTTTTTGTGTCCTGCAGATTGAGGTGTTTTTTGCAGTGTTTTGTTTTGGCAGATGTTAACCCCCATCATTATGCTCACACTGCCATGTGATATTTCAAAAACAATCATTAACACAGTGCCGTAGGCCCAGCAACTTTAAATAGCTTGTCTACAAGTTCCGTGGCAGAGAAAATAAAACTGATTAACACTTCAGCATTTCTTTGTAATCTATCGTTGCAGCTGTTTATTTTATTTAAAATTTTCCATGGACTGGACTGAGGACATTTCCCTCTGTGAACGGCCACACAGTGGCTGGGTGCCGCTTCCTAGCACATGGGCATATAGACACGGTAATGAATTCTGGCGACAGCATGGCCATTTCTCCTGGCCATGTGGTGGTAGGAAAGCTGAATAAGTGCTCTATAAGTGCCTCGCATTAATCCACAGATTTTGTTTTGACACAGCACCACAGGGGAAATATTGATTTCTTCTTTAAGACATTAATAGAAAAGATCAAAGCTTTGGACTGAGTTAACAACTACTCCTGTCTGCTTTTAAATATAGTAGGACATCATTCCGGGAAGTTGCAGTTTTTCTATGATTCCAGGAGACAATTAAAACTAAAAAACACATTCCAGCCATGTTGCTTTCTTTGGTATCAATGACAAACTTCAACATTTTTTCCCCTTTTTGTCCGGCAAAAGTGTTCCCACATCAGCCATTTGAGGAACCCTGTGTATTTAGCAGATAAACTGGGCATTGGAAAACAGTCATCCTTCAGCTAAAACACAATATTAGATGCTGAGGTGGCTATTGCTTCACCATGTTATATTTATACATAGAATACCTCGAGGCCCTTATGGGGTTTATGGTAGAAGTGACGTAAAAGCAGCAGATTTCTCTTCTCATTCAGGAAAAGAGGTTTCTCACAGCCAGGTACTTACTCCTTATGGAGCGTGCGTTCACATTCTTAGCCTGATAGGGAATTTAGCTGTGATGTCAGTGTTGTGGCCGAGCAAAGCCACGTCGCTCCCTTTGCAGAAATATATAAATAAATAGATTTCAACAAACAGATTGAGTGCCATCTCCTCCAGGTTTCATGCCCTACCCTGCACCCAGTATCACAAGATATTCCCAGATCTATATACAGATAGACCTTATTATACAAAACATTAGGCATGCACAGGTACCTGTATCAGGTCTAAAGTGCTTGTGTACTCCTAAACCAACGTAACATTGTGTAGTTGCCTTTAGTTTCTGATCGTGATCAGGATATTTTTTGGAAACTCTGACAGTTTCATGTTGTATCTGATTTGGTTTAATCAAAGCAGTAAATAAATGACTTGATGTAAAATAAAAAACACAGAGGGGCTTCAAATTCAGTGATCTCACTGTTATTTGTTACTGAAAATTTATGTATCATATCAAGGCTCTGTATTGGCAAGTATCAAAGAGAATTTATACTCTGTCCAAAACAAAAAATGGTATTGATGGCACCATTAAAAAAAACACAATGTGATACACAGCCTGTGGCAGACAGACAAGAGTACAGTACATCCTTGCAAGCTTTGAGTGGCAAGCTCAAGTGGCTAGGTCATCTCCTGCCTATCAACTCAGAACAACTTTCAAGTTCAACTACTATTTATAGCACTACCAAGAAAATCTATTATTGAATGTTTTTGTGTCAGCTGGCGTGTACAAAGAAATGCATTTCTCACAGATATTACTGCTATTGTATATTGTTGTTGTTGTTAGTAGAATAGACCACGTAATAGAACAGGTAAGCACCTAAAAACAGTCCATTCTGACCATGTTGGTGAAGACTGAAAGGGAATATACACTAGAATGGATAGATAAGATAGAAATAAACAGATCAAAATTGACCTCAACATACCAAAACCAAACCAGTCAAACATAACCAGCAGTATTGTTATTATTAGTATTCGAACCCCGAAGAGAAATTACATTAATCAAGGTTGACAACACACAAATTACGTCCAGGTTTACCCATGTCCTCGCTCTAAGACGGTAATTTTTTTACGGCGTCTTATGACCGATTTATTTGTTGTTGATTTTTTCCACTTGAGGTGGTGGGGATATTTTTTCAGCCCAGGGCGCTTTTGTGAATGTTTGCCATTTTGATAGTTTCCTGACCACAACTAGCTACGTACAAATTCACCGCGGGTGCCTTTCACTTGTGCATCCTTGCTGGGAAAGGCGGCAGACCCCGCCACCAACAATGGAAGATGGCCACATACATAATGCAACGCATCGAATGGTGCATTCTTGTAAAGTACCAGACAAATAAATATGGTATACATATCAGATACGTGAAATTTTTTTAACACAATCTTTTCAATTTCCACTTTAAAGCTACAATCTCGCAGATTTCAAGTTTTTTTGTGGCACCTATAGCAGTAATTGAATTGCAGGTGTATTTTGAGACTACACTTCCCAGTGTTCCAAACAGTGTCGCCTGGGTGACGTCAGTCAGTTGGTTTGCGGGTGGTTTGGTCTCACCCGAGGCTACCGGGTCTATTAAATAAAATAATTTGATCATTTTAAATAATACGTTTATTAAATCATTGCGCTCATTTTCAACCCGTCTTTCTGGCCGACGCTGTTGCGTACGTCGCGCACCACGATCGCGTTTTCCAGGAAAACAGCATGCGGTCTAAAAGTGCACGCCGGGGCAGCAACACGCCGGGGCGGCAACACGCCGGCATCGTTTGGCTCAGTGTAAAAAGGCAAAGGCTTTATTGCGGGATCTCTGAGTAGAAGGGGCTGCTGTCAGACTGAAGATGGGAGACGGGAGCGTGACGAGTTGACAATTCTGTCACAGGGCCAGAGATTGCAGCTTTAAGGGCGGGGACCCAGCACCCAGGGGGTCATGGGGGGGGTCATCAGATTAGACCACTACACCCCACACACACACACACACTACACCACACTCGGGTTAATCAGTCAATAAGTCTCCTGGAGCCGCATTAGCTTCGTGGCAACTTCAATGTAATACGCAGTTGACAACAGCGGAACTAGTCCCAAACCGAGCTTACTTGATGAAGTAGCTGGCTCCGTCGTCGGTGAAGCCCTCCTCCCATCCCCGGGGCAGGTCTGAAAGGCAGGCAGGAGAGACGGTTGTGTGTCAGTCAGACTCGGCAGCAAGTTCCCCCCTCCAGGCCGGGCCTACTATCCCAACAATGCAATGTAAACAGTAACACCGAAGTCTTGCACTGTCTAGGGAAACCCCGTTTAAACAACAACAACAACAACAACAACAGTAGTAGTAGTAGTAGTGATAGTAATGGAACTCATGTCGTGTCGCACCTGAGCGGATCATGTGCCCGGAGTTGACCGGCTCTCCGCGGAGCGGGTGGAGCCAAGTGGTGCTGCGCGTCTCATCGCTGCGAGGGGCACAAAACACCTGTTACCGGGGGAGGCAAGACGCGCGGACGAATCGTTCACGGCGAACGAATCTTTTAAATGATTCGGGAGCCGGGAGTCACTACGGCAGAAATAATAGATATTCTCCTCACAGACTCTAAATAATAACCGAGGACTGAATTAAAGCCCCAGGCAAATAAATCCCAAATGCATGTGGTATGATTCATATTCATCACAATTGAGTGTGACTTTCACATTCCACCAAAATAAATACTTTTGACAGAAGTAAATATATATATATTTGCGATTGATTTGGCTAAAGGTTGTTTTGTTTTTTTTGGACGGGGGGGGTCTCCAATTTTTTTTCTGAATGAAATGATTATTAACAGAGTCCCATTGACAACTCAGAGCCAACCGACTCTTGTGCGTTCTGCTTCTCGGTCACCGTTCGACGGCAGCC
>OMKR01108610.1:0-12662 GCA_900302355.1 Cyttopsis rosea | reverse complement strand
AAACATGTAATGACTGATGGCATCAGGAAAAACACATCATTGCTGGGTATTATATAGAATGCTGCCTCCAGATCAGCGAGTGACAAGTTAACTGTTGTATTTTAAACTCCTGCATTTCTATTGTTTAGTAATCTGCTCATTGCTAATGTGCAATAATCTGCAGTAATAATAGATGGCGGAAACACAAAGCACAGCTTCTAGCTAAAATAGATCCTGTATATTTGTGTCAAAAGAAAAACGAGCGAACACGCTAGGATGATTTTTGATATACAGATAAATAGACTAAGCACTGGTGGTTTTAGGGGGGAAATGGAGGCATAATAGGTTGGGTAAAGACATTTTCATTTTACCTAATACCAACGGTAAAAGATAGACGTTTGAATTCTGGTCAGACTTTAATGAACGCTGAGACTTTCATGTTGGGATTCATCATCGTTCTTTGGACGGTGTCAAAAGATGTGCTCTGGTTCATCTTTCCTAATCCAGTCACACACACACACAGGGAATGTGAAAAGGGGTGAAACGACAGTGAAAGGACTGTAAAAAGCAAAAGGGAGAGAGAGAAAGAGACAGGGAACGAGGGATGGGAGAAGGTGGTGCTCAGGAGCACATGTTGCTGTGCAGAGTAGGCATCAGTTCTGCGACACTTCTCCTGCACCAAACGCGTTTCAATACTGCCATCTAGTGGCCCATAGGGAAACTTCCCCTTTCTTAGTATCACCTTCCTAACAGTCCGACCTAGATACTAAATGCCATCATAAATAACAAATCCCAAACAGCAAGCCAGAGGTGATTGGGTTGGGGAAGCAGCAAATCATTAGTCGTGCCAGAAACAGGCTCAGCCTCAATGTGGGTTGGCAGTATGCTGTTAATTGTTACTATTAGAATGAAGACGAATGTAAATAAAAATTCTTAAAAATTGTTAAAGGACCATACAGGTGTCAAATTGAATTAGAGGTTTTTAATAGTCTCTATTTTCAGGTTTTGGAAAATTCTAGTGATATGGTGAGAAGGCGCATCCTAACATCCAAGTGTAACAACTTTATTGCTGCTGGTGAATATATTATATATATCATATTGTGGCGTAATAGCCACTTCCCAGGGTGGAATGGACGAGGCAGACAGAGCACAGTGGCGTTTGGCTTGTGTGTTTATTTGTTATTAACAGAAAGACCCGCGGCCCAAAAGGAAGAATATAAAATATAACTGTTGCCGAAACTTCTTCAAACTTCTCTGGCGTAATCTGGGCTCCGTGTGATCTCTCGAGCCCTGCACATACAATCCGCTCACTGAACGACACAAAAAACATGCCCCGAGTCGGACCAATCAGCGGTGCCAGGGGAGCCGATTCGGGCGATTCAGAGAAGCTGTGCGGCCGCGGGAAGGAAGCCGCCCGCAGCTTAACCACGCCCCTTGGTCCACCACACACACATGAAAATTTATTTTATATATATATACATATATATATATAGATATATATATATATATTCTTTCCCCCCTCTAGATGACAATGAGCTGGCCTTCCCTATGTGGAATTACAAGCAAATCCAGTGGCTACAGCAGCAGCACACGTTTACCTGCAACCCCAGGACGGCACCGCGACAGGTATCAAAAGCCTATTACTCTCACCTGCCATGGGAGAGTCTGAAACTCAATTACTCAAAGCAGATGCTGGTTCCTGCATGCAAGCCTGAGAGTGTGTTATTCAGCGCGACGGAAGGCCATACACTCTATAAGCGATTTATTTGCAGCGCAGGTGACACCTCCGAGGCGCATACAGGAGGTGAAGAAAATGAACATAGGAGGTGCTAATGAAAGAAGGGATGTCGAAAGGAGGGAGAGACAAGGCTCTGCACTAATTT
Organism: Cyttopsis rosea; assembly: GCA_900302355.1. Lineage (NCBI taxonomy): Eukaryota > Metazoa > Chordata > Actinopteri > Zeiformes > Parazenidae > Cyttopsis > Cyttopsis rosea. The sequence goes on along the minus strand of OMKR01108610.1, from coordinate 10,800 downwards.
AACTGTGTTTTCCAAGGCTTCGGATGCAGCACCTTGCAGCGACATTATTACAGACGTTTGAACAGCACATGCTCACACAATACATTCATACAATAATCCATTGTGTCCAAGGTTTGGCTTCAACATTGGAAGGGACATTTTATTACCTTACTTGTTGTAAGACCAAATGTACAAGCTCTGCCTTTCTCTCCCTCCCTAATACACAAATACTAAACATACCATATAATTTATTATTAGAATGAGTAGCATTAAACCTTGATGCGTTTCCAATAATTAGAATTTTAAAGTGGAACACTTATCACTAAGCTATTATGAGACCTCACCAGAGAACCAGTGGGTCTCCATCTCTCCCTGTACTTCTATCTCTCTTCTCTCTCTCTCTCTTCCTGGTTGCAGTGTTTCCTGCACCTAATAAAAAGGTTACAATGCTGCACGATGAAGAGATATTAGCTACAAAGCGTCAAACAATTTAGAGCGTCTTAAAACCAAGTCGTAAACCCTTTCCTCCTAATTTAAAACCAAGTCATGGTCTCATGGGCTCCCACCTGCCTCTTTTTTTTTTTACCATGCTGGTTGTATTATTCACCGCATCTAATAAAAAAAATTGCATCGATGCATAATGGAGACAAAGTAGCAATAAACCTCAAACAAAGCTATCTTAAAACCAGAGCCTAAAACCCAGACCAGTCACAGTTGTAACGCCGGTCAGTGAGCCAGTGGCGAAGTATGTGCAAAGCTCTGCATCGGATCGAGGAGGAGGACCCGTTCCTGCAGCATCCACAGGTTCTAGACACAATCTAGTCGCCAAGTAGGACAACCTGAAGTGGCGCTGGACACAGGAATAGATTGGGAGGCCGTCCTTGCCTTATTACTTAATTGCGGCCTGTTCCACGTGTGTTCCGAACAGCGCTCCCCTGATTTTGCCTATCCTCTCCCTGTACCACAAGGCCTCTGGTCACATATCTCTTGGTTCCTTCATCTGATGGGAAATATAGTGATACTGGTAATGGTGGATTGATCCTTCCTGTGGGAAGTTGTGCTAATACTTCAATAACAGCAATAGTACCAATAGTACTTGCAATAGCACTCTCTCAGTCAGACCAAGAGATTGACCCAGGACCTGGAGATGATAGTACACTGCCTCATTGACTACATTGCCATTACCTGAAGCTGCCTACTGGCGTGGGTAAAGCATGCCCAGAAGTCTGTCTAGTCCTTCTCAACCGGCATGTCCTCATTCCAGAGGGGGAGTTTGTCTACATCTGATCTTGTGGAGCTCTATTGCGCACCAGGTCCAGCTGACATTGCAGACCTGCATTTCAACCATGGGACAAATTATAGCTGGCTGCCAAGGATCTTCCCCTGTGGTTCTAGAATCCAAAGCTGGCGCCCCCCTCATGGGGCCATTCGGGATGATCCTAAGGATCAACCCGATGTCCTACCAGCTACATTCCCCCTTACATGTTTTTCATGTGTCCTGACCCCTTTGTCCCCTGCGATTTCTGCTCCACTTCCTTCCATTTGCTGGTTGGCCAATCCATCTACACTGTCCTGCGGAGCCTCATCTCCCAATGGGCGTGGGGATGTATCCAGTACCTGGTGGATCGGGAGGACTACAGTTTGGAGGAACGGTCCTGGGTGTCAGGACGGGATATTCAGCATTCTGTGCTCATCTATAACTTCATTCCTTAGGAGGGGGCTGCTGTGACAGCCGCAACCTGCAGTGCCTGTTTCCAACAGCAAGGGATGTGCTCTTGGGGGCAGCACAAATGAGAATCTCGGTTTCTATTTTCTACTATCCAATTAACCAATAACTATGTTTGTCAGCATCCCGCATGCCTGTATATTGACCGTCTCGGCTCATTCCTCATTTACAGATTCTTGGAATTGCTTTGCGAGTCTCAGCAATTGTGTGTTGGTTACGTTACCTTGTTACTTAGCCTGTTTATTATTGCCCTGCTGTTTGTGTGACAGCCAGTAATTTTAGTCAGTCCGCCCTACTGGCAGCTATATTTGTTTGTTTCCCATTTCCAAATGGTTTCATCATTAAAACTCATGTCAAACACCACTCTGCATCTGTGGCCTCTGCATTGCAGTTGGTGCTCAAACACACACACACACACACACACACACACACACACACACACGAGAGAGATAGAGAGAGAGACAGACAGACAGACGCAAACAGACACAAACATGTCATCAGAGAGGTGGCAGGCAGAAGCCAAGAATGGAGTAAATGGCTAATGTGAGTGTTTGTGACAGGCAGCCCCCCAGAGCTAAGGAACAAATGGGCAGAGCTCTCTGACAGGTGTTTGCTCCACACCTCACTCACATTCTCCTCACCCCAACATTAACGCACAACCTGTGTCCTGTGGAGCTCAAATTATGTGTGTGTGTGTGTGTAGGGGGGGGTCAGAATGCGCGTGCGCGTATATAGATTTTTTTTTTCTATGTGCGCTTTTATATTTTGCTGCTGAGAAATAAAGCACTTCTCACACTGCTCAAAGTGGAGGATTTGACACTGGAATAAGGAGGAGAACGTTGGTAGAGAGGGAGGGTTGATAGTCTTTGCATTTAAGCCTCTAGCTGCAATCCCACTGGTGAATGGGGGGGTCAGGAAGAAATCCCACCTTCCAGGCCAAGGGATTTGAAATAGTTTTGAAGCATAAATCACATTTCCAGATACTTCAATCGATCAAAAGTTGGAGCATCACAATATCAAAAAACTCGACTGCAATGTCATTTTGACTTGTATGGAATTTATATACTGTAGGTTATATGTAGGTATGTTGATCTGAGTCTGAGGTGAGTTTATGAAGAGTTCACACACACACACACACACACACACACAGTATTGACTCGCTGTGTCAGTAAATGTAGAAAACAATGCTCCTGTGGAAAGAGCCCACCGGTCTCATGGCGACGCAACATCATTAAACGTTGGAAGCCCGCATCAGTGAAAGCTGAGCCAATGGCTTCATTCAATATTCATTACAGCTTTGCAGCTAGCTGGCACGCTGAGGAGACGCTGTAGGACAAATAAATTGCAGGGCAGAATAAGAGAGAAAAAGGGGACTGACAGGGGGGTTTGGTGGTGGTGGTGGTGTTTCCTACAAACGGGGACTGAGGCGCACAGCAGTGCATGCTCAGTGTGACAAACACCGAGGATGGAATCACTACCGACTGCAAATTGACTGTCTGCCATAGAGCACTGCTCATCAACATTTGTGTCAGTATTGCTCCCATTCTGGTGGTTAACACACACACACACACACCCCTTCGTTTCTACCCACACACGCCTATGAATATACATTTTAGGCCTACAGGGGAACATGAATAGAAAGATGAAAACACAAATACTCACACAGGTACACAAACGTGTGTACGATCACACACACTCCGTGGTGACTCAAGTCCTCGAAAAGTACTGCCTGCGTGTGACGCATGACTGCTGTTCACATGGCAAATCCTTTCCTTCTTCTGTCCAGTTCTACTCAATCTGCCATGAAGGTTGCTTCTCACTCATTTGTTGTCGATACCAAAATTCCCATTGGAAATCAGTCAACCTAATTATCTATCTATATAGTCTTGAAAACTGTAGATGAGACAACAATCATCCTCGATGCCACATTCAAGGAAATGACAGGGCAATGACCAGGATTGTATATATAAATCTCTCAAAATATGGTTCAAATTTTGATTATGAGAATATTTCACTTGCTGTTTCGATGCACAGCAGTTGGATACAGGAAGATATTTGTGATTTGTAGAGAAATGTATTATAATGCTTTATTCCCTATAGCAGGGGTTTTGATCTCTTTTAGCCCATGGACCTTAAAATGGATATTGGTAAAAGCTGTGTACTCCTTTATACAGGTACAGCTCATAAAATTTGAATATCATGAAAAAGTTCAATATTTTTTGTCAGTCATTTCAGAAAGTGAAAATTGTATATATTCTCGACTCATTACATGTAAACCAGAGCATTTCAAAACTTTCTTTATTTCACTTTTGATAATTACGCCTTACAGCTCATGAAAACCCAAAATCCAGTATCTCCAAATATTAGAATATTTCAAAAGATCAATAAAAAAAGGATTTATAATACAGAAATATCGAACCTCTGAAAAGTATGTTCTTTTATGCACTCAATACTTGATTGGGGCTCCCTTTGCACGAATTACTGCATCAATGCAGCGTGGCATGGAGGCGATCAGACTGTGGCACTGCTGAGGGGTTGTGGAAGCCCAGATTGCTTTGATAGCGGCCTTCAGCTCGTCTTTATTGTTGGGTCTGGTGTGTCTCTTCCTCTTGACAATACCCCATAAATTCTCTATGGGATTCAGGTCAGGCGAGTTGACTGGCCAATCAAGCTCAGTAATACCATGGTCAGTAAACCATTTACGAGTAGTTTTGGCAGTGTGGGCAGATGCTAAGTCCTGCTGGAAGAGGAAATCAGCATCTCCGTAAAGCTTGTCAGCAGACGGAAGCATAGAGTGCTCCAAAGTCTCCTGGTAGACAGCTGCGTTGACTTTGGACTTGATAAGACACAGTGGTGGAGATACTGGATTTGGGGTTTTCATGAGCTGTAAGGCGTAGTTATCAAAATTAAAATAAAGAAATGCTCAAAATACTTTTTACATGCAAGTCTAGAATATATACAATTTTCACTTTCTGAAATGACAATGACAAAATATTGAACTTTTTCACGCTATTCATATTTTATGAGCTGCACCTGTATTCTATTAGGATGTAGAAAAACAATTGTATATCACTTTACATCTACAAACAAATTTGAGGGTCAGAGTGTAGTCCAACAAAAAAACTATACAAAAAGGGAAATTATATAATCTTGTCTGTGAAATAATAATTAACCAGACATTTATTTTACATATCAGTCATTACAAACAAATAGTTTTTGCAATTTGCATTTAACTAGTAAAAAGTCTGGCTTTTTACCCACAATTTATTGATTCATTTGAATTTGAGTGATTCATGAAATTTTTTAGTTTTTAGATCAATTTCACAGAGCGCCTGAAGAATCTTTGGGGGCCACGGATCCCTAACACAAAGGCTCTTAGTGTGGAAAAAAGGCGTTTAGCTGTTATGAACATGGTAAGGTAATCTATGCAATTGTTGCAGTATAGGTTTGTTTTAAAATGGTGTTGAGATAACCTTAGATAACCTCATCTCCATTGTAATCACAGTAATCACATTTACAATGGTCTCACATTGTCACAACTAAAATGGTATATCAATTTAATATAATTGCCAACATGTTAATTGGAGTGCTTCCACATGTTTTGACATCAAGTAAACCAGACCCTGTATTTGAAAGACACAATATGTTTTTTGAATGTATTTATTAGCGAGTAGAACCTCACAAACACATCTTAGCATCATAGCTTATTTTTAGGACATACAATACCTTATCACATCTAATAGTCCTGGATTTTGTTACAACTTATATTTGAACGAATATTTTTAACCAATATTCAGAATTAGGAAACATACTGCCTCAAATTTTCCAAGGCCTATTGACCCCCATGTGATCTCTGGCGCCCCCCTGTGGGGGGGTCGGGTACCTCAGAATGGGAATCACTTGTGTTCGGGTTAGTCTCGGAGACTGAGATTTTGTAATTTGGCGCTAGGGGCATTCCTTGGAAGAAATGCATTGGAAGCGATGGGAGATCAGCGTTTTGCCGTTTTATTTTTGATATGTTGGCCAAAATTGATCCGTAGTACAAGCCAGATGTGAAATTCAAAGCCTACCAATTACTTTTTGAGGCAGAGACAAAATAGTATACACAAACAGCTCACTCGGGTTTGGTGATTTTATTGTGACACCGTTCCATAGTTCAGTCAGTTCCTCTGTAATGAAATGCTGAGCAGGACGTAACTTCAACCCCACTCTTCTGTTTCTGCAGCGCGGACAGACTGGCTCCTTTGTCAGTTTAACCACCATGGACAGCAATTCTTCCTCTGCATAAACAAGCTCCGATACTGTGCGTGCAGCCATGTTTCTATGTTTAGCGTTCTCTCCTTCATTTACTACTTCCTGCTTCACACGGTACTTTCTCTCTACTGCCACCAGTGGTTTCTGAGAATACTGCAACAGAGAATGTGCCAGCTGTAAATGCCCAGCGCTCGCCGCCCACGCGCTGCCACATGACAGTATAACCTGCTCTTAAGGCAAGTTGTGAACCACTGGTGTAAGCCAGTAAAGCCAGTGAATGTATTCCCTATCAATAAAGGAACATTTCCACAGACAGTGATTGCTGAGTGTGACTGTTCTTGATTGCAGTTAGTTGCCTGTTATGTTATGATGATTTCTAGTTGTTTGCCTACAAAGATAGCTGTGTGGTTATTTGCAGCAACGCAATGGGCTTGGCCATAAACGGCATGGGACCCACTGATTAGAAAGCCGTATCGGTACAATAAGTTGAAAATGACTATTTAAGTTAGTTGGCAAAATTTCCTCAAGGGTTGAAATACTGATTACGAGCATGTGCACTGTCTTCAAAAGGCTGCATCCAGCATGTTAGTCATGTACAGTACCTTAGAGTCTATAAAGGATCTTATAACTAAGGCACATTGCGGTTTTGGTGTCTTTCACAAAGATATTTCCAGAGGATACAGAGCTTTTCATAAACAGTAGATGCAGCAGATATCCTAAATGTCATGAGACATTGATGATAAAATATCTTTTGGGGTATTTATAGCCTCAAATCATAGTGCACGGCAAGTATATAGTTGAGCCCTTATCACTATACGAACATTATTTAAGTGATGGTTGACACACACCACTCACTCAGCACCCCTGAATTTAGACACATATCCATCTCTGAACTTCCCTTGGTTTGGACGTAAAGTTTAATTTTACGAATGAACCAAATTAGTGCATTAAATTTACTTTTCTTTTAGGTTATAACTAGAGACATGTGCAGATGAAAGATGTTTTGTGTGTCCTTCTAGTGGAAGTCAGGTCTCCAACTCCTGTAATGGCTCCAGTAGGACTATGTGACTCACCAGTATCTTGCCCTTCTCCTGCTCTTCGTGGCTTTTGCCTTTTTCAATGAGGAGGGCTGGGATCACCTCACCCAGACTCTTGGCTGCCATTGCAGCCTCTCTTTCCTTTTCTTTCTGAGCCAGTCTGGCCAGATGCTCCTGCACCAGTGCCTGCTCATACTCAAACCTGAGGAGGAGAATAGGGAGAATTTCTTAACCCTTGATTTATTGAGGGAACACAGGTTGGACACAGGTCACTTTTCCTATGATAGGACTAGGTGACATGGGTAAAATATCATGTGGAATCTGTATTTTTATATGGTGCACAGTATATGCCAATATCTAAATTGTGGAATACTCCATTATTTATTTATTTTTTTTATTATGGACATAAATTATATTAAATAATATTAAATCTTAAATAATCTTTCAATGACAATATGTTCCATATAAGATAGTATAATTCCGTATTTCCGTAATTTCTATATAATTTTGCTATCAGTGCTAGTGTCATTTAATTTCCCTGTTTTTCATATATTGATATATACAGATATACAGAGATCTGAGATGCCCTCTGGCTGAAGGCCTTACTAGCTGCCATTTGGTACATATGTCATATGTCACATAACGTCACTTCTGTTTAAATATTTGACATGTAATTGTGTACTGTGTATACAAGTTATGAATAAAGTTAGCAAAGATATAGGCACAATTTTAAAAAGCAGCATTGATTAGATAAAACTATCGATGCAAGATCAACACAAACAATTAAGGTACACAAAAAGCAATTATTATTTATCCGGGATCTGGTTTCTAACATCAAACTATTATTTTGAGTAGCCTGCATAGCCATGCACATGGACACACACAAGCACACACCTTTCGTCTTCATAATATACACCTACTTCTTGCGCATTTCCTCTTGTATTTCAGCGATAGAAGGTCCGGTTGGCTTTGGACCTAAAAAGTGAAATAAAACAAATTTAAGATTACGTTTGTGATTCCAGGTTACTGCACTCACCATTTAAAATGCTCTCAATTCTACATAGGCTGTTGAAATGAAATGTCGAAATTAAAACTTCACTTTCATTTTGATATTCTGATACTCTGAAAACAAATCCTTTGTGAACTTCTGATGTACAGCTAATGACAACACGCTACAAGTAAAAATTCTCAACTTTGGCGCTAGGACATACTTGGTGCCGATTTTGGACTCTCCGGCGGCCGCATTGAGGCATCAGGGCTATGAGGTTCCCTCATCCGTCGTAGCACATCTTCTGAGAGCTGGATAGGCAGTGGAGAACAAAGCAAAGTTACTTTCATAGTATAGGAGAAGCTACGGTGGCCACGAAACTCGCGGAAAAATGCGAAAGTCCCTCTGTAGAGCCAGTGTTTGGTTTGTCCGTTCTGGGCTACTGTAGAAACATGGTGGTGCAACATGGCGCGCTCCATGGAAGGGGACCCTCTCCCCATGGAGATATAAACGGCTCATTCTAAGATAACGAAAACACAACGATTTTTCGATTTTCATGGGATTATACACTAATTAATACATACTTATGTTATGAATATTATATTCCGTTTATGCCAAGTCCGTTCTGCTAGATGCCACTAAATTCTACACACTGCACCTTTAATAGAACACAATTCTGATCAGCTTGGCAAATTGTTAGTTATTCCCTCCACTGCATTGGGTGATATTGCAGGTAAATTATAGTCTGGGAACCAGACCAATCTGCGAGCTTGTGTTTCATTTGCTCTGGCAGACTGGTCTGGCCACCCTCCCATTCAAACAGATTTCCACAGATATTTCACAGTCTGCATTTTCCATCGCTCAGCGATACGTCCCACGTGTCGCTGCTCTGATTGGTTGTAGGTCCATCCAATTGGGGCGGATTTCTAGCGCTAACTTGCTAACCAGTTGGGTATGCAGCCAATGTCACAGATGTCGCTGCTCTGATTGGTTGTAGGTCTGTCCAATTGCACCATTTTGGTCTGCGCCCTTTGGCGACGCCCCGTGGAAATTAGTGATGGGCAAAGCAGTTCTTTTCAGTGTACTGAATCATTAGAATCAGTTCACTAAATAGATTAGTTCAAAAGATTTGTTCCTTGTAGCAGTTCACGTTCGCAGCAGGGATTCACTCACTGTGAGTGAGTGAGTGAGTGAGTGAAACTGACTGAGAGCTCAACTGAACTGACTGATGAACGAATCATTTCAGGAAGTGATTTGGTTCAGTTCGTTCTCCAAAAAGATTCGTTCTTTTTAACGAATCGTTTGCGAACAACACAAGTGGAAATCGAAGTTCCAGTACGCAAATAAGGTTTAATCTATCTAATAATTCGTTTTCCACCCTGGATTTTTATTTTTCATATGTAAGCAAACTTGCACACTTTCCTATTTTTGACAGAGTGAATTGTTGATAGAGGTTTATTGTATTTTAGGTGTATCGTAGAGACAACGTGAAGGTACGTCACGCCGCCTTGCATGTTGGGACGGAGGCGCCACGATAAGAGCCGTTTACCTATGATGGTTACCTGCTTACCTTTTGTTTTGTTTGGGGAAAACGTTTGTCAAATTGGAGAGAGAAGGGAGCAGAGGAAGAGAAGGGAGCAGAGGAAGAGAAGGGAGCAGAGGAAGAGAAGGGACGAGAGGAAGAGAAGGGACGAGAGGAAGAGAAGGAACAGAGGAAGAGAAGGGACGAGAGGAAGAGAAGGAACAGAGGAAGAGAAGGGACGAGAGGAAGAGAAGGGAGAAGAGGAAGAGAAGGAACAGAGGAAGAGGAAGAGGAAGAGAAGGAACAGAGGAAGAGAAGGGAGGAGAGGAAGAGAAGGGACGAGGAAGAGAAGGGAGCAGAGGAAGAGAAGGGACGAGAGGAAGAGAAGGGAGCAGAGGAAGAGAAGGAACAGAGGAAGAGGAAGAGAAAGAACAGAGGAAGAGAAGGAACAGAGGAAGAGAAGGGACGAGAGGAAGAGAAGGAACAGAGGAAGAGAAGGAACAGAGGAAGAGAAGGGACGAGAGGAAGAGAAGGGACGAGAGGAAGAGGAAGAGAAGGAACAGAGGAAGAGAAGGAACAGAGGAAGAGAAGGGATGAGAGGAAGAGAAGGAACAGAGGAAGAGAAGGAACAGAGGAAGAGAAGGAACAGAGGAAGAGAAGGAACAGAGAAAGAGAAGGGAGCAGAGGAAGAGAAGGGACGAGAGGAAGAGAAGGAACAGAGGAAGAGAAGGAACAGAGGAAGAGGAAGAGAAGGAACAGAGGAAGAGAAGGAACAGAGGAAGAGAAGGGACGAGAGGAAGAGAAGGGACGAGAGGAAGAGAAGGGACGAGAGGAAGAGAAGGGACGAGAGGAAGAGCAGGGAACAGAGGAAGGGAAGGAACAGAGGAAGAGGAAGAGAAGGAGCAGAGGAAGAGAAGGGAAGAGAGGAAGAGAAGGAACAGAGGAAGAGAAGGGACGAGAGGAAGAGAAGGGACGAGAGGAAGAGAAGGGACGAGAGGAAGAGGAAGAGAAGGAAAAGAGGAAGAGAAGGAACAGAGGAAGAGAAGGGACGAGAGGAAGAGAAGGGAGCAGAGGAAGAGAAGGAACAGAGGAAGAGGAAGAGAAGGAACAGAGGAAGAGAAGGAACAGAGGAAGAGAAGGGACGAGAGGAAGAGAAGGGACGAGAGGAAGAGAAGGGACGAGAGGAAGAGAAGGGATGAGAGGAAGAGAAGGGAGCAGAGGAAGAGAAGGAACAGAGGAAGAGGAAGAGAAGGAACAGAGGAAGAGAAGGAAGAGAGGAAGAGAAGGGACGAGA
>OMKR01108602.1:0-12813 GCA_900302355.1 Cyttopsis rosea | reverse complement strand
CTGGTGGACACACACACACACACACACACACACACACACACACACACACACACACACACACACACACACACACACGTGGACTAATCACAGGCTCACACACACACCACCTGCACGAATACATCTCCGGATGTTCCTACATCCTTCTCTGTTTCTCTCCTTTACTGCCTTAGCTAACACAGGAAAAGGCCATGTGCCCAATTGCTGTTCCAATTTCCGTCAACTTAATTAATTATGTTTTGTCATTACATGTTGTCAACTGAGGTTTCTATGTTCATGTCTTTCCATGTACATGTTGTTGTTTATTTGTCTCACCCGTGGTGATTCTCCCCCTCTTGCAGAAGTAATGATGATTATGATGATTGGTTGTTTATAGATCAAAAAATGGTCAGATCGTGCTCCAAAGAGGGGGATTGGTGGTGTCTTGTATAACAAAAAAGCTGTGCTCTTGTCATCCCACATGTCGTCCCCAGGACAGTTATTGCAGCAGTATTTTTTGATTATAGAATGAATAAAGAGCGGTATTGCAGGTCGAGAATTTGAACTCTACTTGCAGATCAACTCTGTCCTAGATGCAACGGCATACAAATACTAATACTAATAATATATGTGTTGTATGCCAAGCATGGTGACAGCACAAAAAAACGACTGGCAAGGTGGCAAGAGTACTGACTGGAAACCCTTACTTGAGTAAGAGTACTGCAGAGATAAAGTAATTACTTTTTGAGTTACTTTTTCACTCTGAATGTTTGGGGAACACAACCATTTTGAGTTGCTGCAGGATATTACCTATATATTACAGACAAACTCAATAAATTAACACGGCTTTTTAAAGGGACTATATGTAGTTTTAATACATGTATTAATCGCTTTGGATTGCCAATGTGTGAACGGATTGTAACATAACTTAAAAAATGAGACCTTACCCAACTTTCTCAGTTGCCTATATTAGGCTGTGGACTGATTTCTATGTAAAGGAACCTGGGCCGGTTTTTCCGCCAAATGCAAAGGAAGTGACGTTTATGCGCGCTCCGAGTGATTGGATAGACCTACAGCCAATCAGAGCAATGAAATGTGGTTCTGGCTTGTCCGTTTTGTAGATGGTCACAAACTTTCTCATATTTCAGCTTAAACAGTTCAAAATTAAAAATTATGTTTCTGAAAACATTTGAGGTGGGAAATAGGCAATGCAGTGAGAGAATCTTGATGCAAATTTGATCAGCACTGCCAAGTTTGACAGTTTGCGCAGGACGCTCGCTCACGCCTACGGAGCGCGAGCACGTGCTCGAGCATGAGCAGGATGCTGACTGCAGTTCACTTAATGGCCACCGGTGTCATTAAAAGCAAGGATTTTCGGAAAACTACATAGAGTACCTATATGTCTTGAGACTTGTAATGAGCAGCACTGCCATCCTCATCAGTCATCTTTGTGCACACGAGTGGCAATTGCAATGGTAACCAAACTGCAGCTAGCATATAAACATATACAAAGAAATGCTTTGCTTTGATTGGCTCTGGGATTCAATTTTTTTTAATTGTTTGTGTAATCTACATGGATTGATGTCAAATGCTGTCGTACTGTAGGCTGTAGCATCTATCTGAAGTTCTCCCTCTATCAATGTCATGTTGGAGGGTCTCCATCTATCTACTTATGTTGGAGGTTCTCCATCTATCTACTTATGTATATGGAAATTCTCTATTTCGTCTTCTATCTGCAAGTTCTCAATCTTGTATCTGGAGGTTATCTACTGTAGCTATATCAATTTATCTGAGATTTATTATTTATCTAAATATATTTCTATGGGGGGTGATGACAAGTCTAAGAACTCGAAACAAAGGTAACATACAGATGTTACCCTGGCTGGGGTTATGCTAGCACCTCTTCATCTTCACCCATAAATTGCACAACAAGCATTAGCTCCATTTCCAGCTTGTAGTTTTTCACACTTCTGTGGCATCGGGTGAAGGAATAATTAAATAATAATTACATGTTAAACTATTCCAGAATAACACTTTTGGACTTGAAATCTGCAATTCCTAAACTACAAAAATCCAATACAAAACAAAATGTTAAAATAAGGTTATATTACCTGGTATATAAGGTTGGCTATAAGGTTATGTCCTTTGGATAATCCAGCCAAACTCAAGTGGTTCAAGAGTTCAAAAGATTAGCTATAAAATGTTTTAAGATTAAAGGATATGAAAAAAAAAGAGCTTAGCTTGCGCTCAAGACGCGAAGTCAGCGCCACCGGGATGTTCAGAGTACCAACAATTCAAAGGGTTGCATTCTAGAAATGACAAGGAAAACCACAAGATGTTTCTTTTTAATACTGGGGGGTTGAGAAGAGTACAAGCACTTGCCCCTGTGGCTATCATCAGTATACTCTGTTAGATTAAAGGATTAAAGGATTTAATTAGATTAAATGGATTAAAAGGATACACAACAACAACACGGACATTCGGTGGCCATTTTGAAGCTGTAAAGCCAGAAAAGGGGACATTTTTCAACGACTCTCAAAAGTCAACCGTGCCTTTTTCCCAACTCTTTCAGACGGCCACCTGCTCTCCACCACTTTATAAATTTACATAACCACTCATCTATAAAAGAACATCTTTGGATGCAATTACAGTTACAGTATCAGTTCACCGGGGGGGCGACACTTCTTGTCTCCTTTTGCCCGAGTGGACGCCTCTGCCAAAACCAAATCTTGATCTTCCCATCAAAGTGCCATTTGCAGTGAACGGAGATGATCTCTCTCCATTTATAAAATGGGCATGTGTACGCGCTTTTATTGACTCGTTAAAGGCGTCAGCCATTAAAGTTTCTCTGTGTCACACAGGCATTCGGCCCCCTCTACTACGCTGATGCTAAATATGTAACCACAGACCCCATACTGGTTGTCAGTGGACATAACCTATGCAGTTGATGGGCTTGGAAATTTTTTTAATGTTTAAGTCATTTTATACACATTGAGGGCTTTATTGTAAAAAATGGCTGCTATTTATCAACCTGTTTACCCATTCATATGGTAACACAGAGGGACACCATGACGGGCTTCATTCACAATACTTTTTTTAAAGGTGCAGTGGTAGAATTTAGCGGCCACTAGCAGTGAGGTTGCAGATTGCAACCAACTGAATTCCTCTTTGTGTCTGTTCCCATTTCACTTGGGAACTGGCGTGCGAGAAAAAAATGTAAGTATTCTTAAGCTAGTTCCAGTAAGCCAAGACAATCGGGACCATTGGTCAAGCCTAGATGAACGCCACCATGATTCACCCACAGTGAGCACTCACCCGGAGGTGCTACAATTACTCACCCACTGGCCCACTTAGCGGCTTCCTTCTCATAAACACCCAGAGCAATCATGTAAAGAAAGAAAAATAACCTGTGTATAATGGTTGGTATAGTGTCTCTTTTGTTCTGATTTGTCAGAAAGTAAAGGAGAGATACCATGAAAAACAGCATGCGTGCCTTCCCCTGTTTAGGACCCAAATTTACCAAATGCATCCAATTTCCTTCCCACCCCTGAGGGACAAAATAAAAAACACGGATTTACGCAACCTCATCAACCTTATTCTGTGGGAACGGATTGCCGGCTGCGTATTAATGAAGATTAACACTTTTGATTTCCGTTGCCCTGGCAACAGAGATTGTTTCACTGGATGCAACACTTTATGCAAAGGCCCTGTGATATTCCGTGAACCTGGAAAACCTGCGCTGTTACCCACGACCGAGGACGACAAGCAACAATTCCCCCGCATAAGGAAGTCGAAAGAAAAACCAGCAGGGGTATGTATTAAGATCTTCTTTATATTCCGGACGCCCCGAGCTGTTTGCGACTTTGCGTCCTTATCACAAACGACAGCCTGGGGCTGTGGGAGCCTGTGGGAATTAAAAGGAAGACGAAGAATATTCCAAGTATCACCCTGGAAATGGAAGTAAAGCTTATCCAAGCAGAAAAAAAACATCACCACCAGTAAAAAGGGATAAGGCGTATCCATGTCTCATTATTGCTGCTATTATCAGCACATTCCAGGTATTGGGATGTTATTGGTGTTTCGTTCTCTGGCTTATTCAAATTTTTGTGTTTCTTTCTTAGAAAACAGGAGCATGGCGCGGTCCACAAGGAACGCATGCAGACTCGTGAATACTTAGAGATATTATAGGATAATGTTTCTGTGTGTGTGGGGGGTGCCTGCATGATGACTTCATTCCCTAATCCTCCTTTTATTGCTTCTAGATCCTTAGAGGCCTGAAGTTTGACGTTGGGTGTTGGGCATGCAGAAAAAAAGCAAAGCACTGTTGCCGCATCGTGAGGGGTCCTTGACCCATATGGCAGCTCAGAAGTTAGGATGAGAATTTAACAGCAACTTCCGGTAATATCCTTTTTGCATTTTTTGAGCTATTAAATATTTTTTCTACAGCTCTCCATGCTGCAATAAAGTAGGACATTCACCGCGGCCATCTTTGATTGATTTTACCAACAAAATTTTCAAGCTCTTATCAAAAGTAACACAAAGTGACTCGTGATTATCCACAGTCAGTTACAGTATCTAAATAGAAAAGTCTTTGACTATATTATTGACGCTAGCTAGTAGACTGGTGTTGATGCTGGTGAGAATCTGGTGGCAACCACGGGGAAGCATGAAGGGAAAACCAGTTGGAGGCATAGGCTTTTGCGCTCCCGCTTGGTCATAAGAAATTCCAACGGTCTCAAAGTCACCCGTGGAGAGCCACAGGATGCCATTGAGTATATATTGGTTAGTATTCATGTCTCATTGTGTCTGCTTGACCTACCTGAGGAGCAGAAGACCTGGATGACCCAGAGGCATGCGGCGGCTCTCCTGGCATGCTTGGTGTTCTGGTTTAACAGGTTGAGGGTCAGAAGCACCGCATCAGCATCCTCTGCCTTCACACCTATACGACGGTCTGGACACACACACACAATGATCATTTGAGGTCTGAATTGGATCGGATCAGGTATTATGCCTTTATTGAAAAAAAGACACAAAAATATGTAGTATCTGTATAGGGATCTCGATGGATTAATCTATAGCTTTTAATACAAGTGGATTCAGTTCTAATCTTCGGTTCGGTTTGACTCTTTTTGAGATTCAAAAAGAGACTCAGACTCTGAGTAAATTGTTGTTAGATTTTCCAACTCTTTGTTAATTTCATTCATTTGACTCTTAGAAATAGTGGCGGAAAGGGTTGGGAAACACTGGCCTACAGTACTGTGGGCCAGTACTGGATTATACAGTGCTGTATGTCTATGCCTGTGCTTGAATAGAGTCCAACGTTTAAGCCTTAAAAAAAACATGTCCTTTTCCAAAACGGGAAACTAACAATATAGTCAGACAGCCTTTATATTTTTATATCTACCACCTCAACCACCCACCCCCCACCACAAACCAGGCTTCCCAACAGAGAAGCAACATTTTAATGAGGCCTAGGTTGAAAAATTGCAAAGCTATCCTTTAACTACAACCTTTTGTATTTATGAGAGTTCTGTCAGGCATTTACAGGGCAGATTTACAATTGATTTACAACATTTACAATTGATTGGGAGATAGTTTGGTTCAGGGCTATTTTTCTGCTTCTGTGCCTTGACTGAAATTGCCACATACTGCTCAGTTTAAGAAGAAAGGCAAGAACTGAAGGGCAAAATCTCTGTTTTTTTCACTTCATGTCTCTGTATCTGTTGCTGTGAATGTGAGTGAAGCAGGCCGCTATGGTGACACTAATACTGCAACCATCACCACCGCAAACCGGTACTTCCAGAACCTCGGTAAGGGAATGTCTAACCTCTTATGGTACCGTCACACCGCTGGCGATGGGGCACTGCAAAGCGACAGGCTCCAATAGATTTCAAACGGAGCTCGGCTTCATCCGGCTGCATGGGGCGGAGTGACGACCGGCGACAAGCTGACGGCTTCACGGCGACAAAAAAAGTTGAGCAGCCTTCAATTTCATGCAAATGAGCAGCGCTGAGCGCCGGGCTACAGCCAATAGGAGGGAAGATACACTCTCAATGGCACTTGGGAAATGGACGCCCAGACCACTGGGTATTGTTCATGATTCGGCTGTTATTTAAATGAAAAATGTTCCAAAAACTATCGATAAAATAAGGAACACGTCATTTTATTTCGTTTTGTTTCTCCAACAAGGGCAATTCTTTATTTTAAGGGACGGGTGGCAAGACCAGTTACGAAATCTTTTCAAGACGTTTCATTTAGGTTAGTTTTTTGCGAGTAAACAGTAAACAGCTTTAATAAGTGAACTATTTAAAATTTTAAAAAAAGTTCACATGGCACCATCTATCTATATAATGTATATTAAATATGGAAAGGAAGAGAGGTTTGAAATGTTTGGTGCCCCACAACAGGATTTTGAGCCGACACGCCCACAAACGCCAGGGGCACAGAAGCCCCGTCGCCGGCGGTGTGATCATACCATTACAGCTCTATTATTGACAAAAAAAACATAAACTAACATACAACACAAACTCACATACAGTACTGACATAGCGCATACTGTACATATAGTACAACATAGACTCACCCACCTCACAATCAACAAGGGAATCAGATAGATACAGTATATAGAATAGATATATCTGTTTAACATGAATGATGAGGGCAGCAGGAAGCAGAGGAGAGTGTTGGGAACTAAGGACAAGCATTCTGCACTCAGTCAGCGTTAGAATTTGTTTTCCGCTAAATGCGTTTGGCAGGTGGGTTTACTACCGGCGCTTTTGGCTGGAGTGCGTTTGTTTATCAGTCTCTCATCTTTCTCTCATTTTCAAGTGATTTGGCTTCCGAGATTGCAATTTAGATTGGGACTGAACTCAAACCAAAATAAATTGCACTGAAGTACAAGCAAACTATGCCAAACTGAACTGAACCCAGCAAAGTGTTTGGGTTGAAATACAGTTGTTCTGAGCAAAGGGCTGGTATTAAATGAAACCGATATGAGACGTGTGCACTTGATTGCATCGGTTGCAAAATATGGTGTGATATATTATGTACCTGTATCTTAGATATTTTGCTGCGGCGAAAAAATAATAATCTAATCTAACCACCCTCTACAGGGTTCCCACACATTTTTACCAATGAATTTTCAAAAATTTTCCATAATATTTTACCCCATTTCCATGACTGTATTTAAGTAGTTTAAAATAGGTAGCCGCAATAATGAGGCTCTTACTCCAGTGTGCTATGCCCTATTTATTTTCGCAAGAGACAAATTTCCAAAACGTCCCTTTCCTCCATCAAATAATTCTGCATTTTAAAATAGGGCTACTAGTAATATGTTATTAAGGAATGAATGACTGGGGGCATGATGTATGCAATAATTGCAATTTATTATTTTTTCCATGTTTTATTACCATTGCAACCACAAATGTAATTACTCAATGATTTCCCCTAGCAATTAAATTGCTTCCAAGTGCTGATTACAAAGTCCATAACAGCAACAGAGCCCATTGCTGCCAAAGGCAGCACAACAAAGTGCATAACAGCAGCCCATTGTTGATAATAACAAAGTGCATAACAGTAGGTAACAGGCAGCCCATTGCTGATAATAACAAAGTTCATAACAGTAGGTAGCAGGCTCTCCACCTTTAGGAAAGTCAGTAATGAACCTTGGGTGTTTTGTTTCGTGATACCGCTGCAAATTGGACTTTTGAAATTGTGAAACAACATTATCACAAAGTAGACAGATGCACTTTCCTGCACCATTGGACACAAAGAAAATTTCAAGCTCCCACTCTCCACACTTTAAATGTTCTGTATGCCTCTTCATATTTGCATTTCACCATTTCAGCTTCTTGCTAAGATTTGCTTTTTGCTAGTTGCTATGATTGCTATGATTCCACTGTCACACAGATTTTCTCGCGCACTGCAAACAGAGCGCAAGAGTAGGTTGCGCGGAATTCACATGGATTCTGGTAGACGGGAGACGACATACCTGAAGTTACATAGCGAAAGCGAGGAGCCAAGTCTACTGCGCATGTCTGCTGCGCCTCCGGGTATTTGCGCTGCAGTGGTAGATGCCGTTTTCTCTGGAATATCGCACTTAAGTGGCTTAAATAAAACCCGTGGTATGATATAAAAGTTGTTTTTCTATGTATTAACATGGAGGCTGTTTGGTGCTTGTAAAGAGGAAGCAGATGGAGGATTTGGACATGATCTGCATGGCACGGTTGGTCTGTGATAAGTTGCGGTTATACTTATACTTACACTTATACTTTTATTTATATAATAATATTATGAAATATGAATAATTAATAATAAAATTGCCTGTGGAAACCAGGTGATCAGCCATTGATCACTACCAGGAAACAGATCTTTATAGATGCACTCTCTCTGGTCTCTCATCATTGGTTGATGTCTCAAATGGGAAGTTCAGTTTTGAATACTGCAGACAATGTCTCATATTGTCAAAATTTATTGAAATACCTTTTTAGAAATGTTTTCTTTAATTTTAAGTAAGACTTTAAAGAGCCGCATCTAGTCATAAAAGAGCCGCATGCAGCTCACGAGCGGCGGGTTGAGTATCACTGGTTTACACATACAGTAGACCAAATCAAACCAATTCTCCTCTTGAGACTGCATCAGCGTAGTTTATCATGTGAGGCCACAGCATCAGTCCTCTCTCACAAACGTTTACATTTTCAACCCATCAGTGCTGGCAGAATTTAAGCATGGGTGTGTTGTAGTCTGTGACTGATTTGTCTGTATGTGTGTCAATCAATCAATGTGTCGTTGTCAAGGCTGTTGCTAGCCTATCATAGGCGCTGTGAGCCACAAGCGTCATAGGCTCCCTAAAAAGCTTGTGGCTCTGTCTGACAATCTGTCAGTATGCTAACAGTTAGCAGTTATCTATATCTAATAACATTTAGCTGACATCATGCCAAAGAGAAAATATGTATTTTCTAAAGACTTCCAGAAGGTTTAAACTACGTTAATACCTACCCCAAGCATGAGGGCGCAAGGGCGCGAGGGCGCAAGGGCGCGAGGGCGCAAGGGCGTGAGGGCGCAAGGCAGCGCGTTGAAGCAAATGACGTCACCAAGGGCGGCGCCATGGCACATGGGGATCTGACATCGCGGCACTAGGACGCACACCTCCGAGATTTTGTAACACAAGCTGTACAAAAAATGTGAGTCCATCGCCTTAGTGCCCACATCACTTCAGCTGATAGCAGATGATTGGATGCAGCAATGGATTGGTTGAGCATTGGTTGAAGTTCTCTCGCAGCTATACCGATGGTTGTCTTGCTGGTAGAAGTGACAACGTTATCTGGCCTGGCTAGGGCAGGCGTGAAATATGTGCTGGTGCTGGCAGTCTGTCGAGCCACCTTTTGGCTGTCTTGATGCTTTTTCCCTTTAGCATGGCTGACCAGAGCTGCTTCCCCCATGTTGCCAACATTTTGGTACAGAGCCTACATCCAGCACAGTTAGGGTCTGCCATGTAATATATTTGTCGTTTGAAAGCCATACATTATTATACACGCACCTCCCAGGCATTTTTTGCAGATACGCAAACTGCTAGCGCTTGCTAGCTTTACTTGCTCGTTAGACATTCCCGCCGCCAACTATGCAGATAAGCACCAGAGACAAGATTTAAAACCCAGGTCTCTGACGCCGCCAGGCAACAGTCTGGAGGGGTTCTGCTGTTTAGGGAGGTCAGGATGGGGTTTGCGAGTGGATCATAGAACACATTTAATTGACCTTAAAGGGATAGTTGGAATTCTTTCAAGGACATCCCTATTTTATACTCTCTTATATTTTATACCCTCAATGTAGTACATACAGTAAGTATCTGTCAATCTGTAGATAGACAGATACTGCCATCAGGAGTTCAATGCAAGTAATGGGGGACAAATCCACTGTGACAGAAAAATGCAATAATTGATGCTCGTGGCAGGTGAGGGGCATGGTTAGCATTGGTTGGATTTATCAGTGCCAGCTTCCCCTCATCTGCTGGCACCAGGTGTGGCCAATTGGACTGATTCGCCAATTCCCCAAATCTGGTACTTAAATGTTTGTCTGTCTTTTCAGTCAGGGTCATAGACAAGTGGCTGGCGGCCAAGACTCAACTGTTAATGATGTTGTCTGAATTAAATAAATGCCAGCATGGCTGGTTAAGCCATGAACAATGTGTCCTCCTGCCTTCCCCGGAACCCGTGGAGCTCCTGGATCCCAGGGACAGAGGCGAGGCAAGCGCTGAAGCGCTCCAGCAGGCATGAGGAAGCTGCGCTCGACCTCCAGCTCCCGGACACGCCGCTGCAGCCCCTCGTTCCAACGGAGTGCTTCCTCCAGTGCACGCCGACTCTTTGTCCTCCTGCCCTCGGGTCCCTGTTCAGGCGCCACTGTAGGGGATCCGATCCCCACAGGTTCCGCGGAAGGCAGAAGCACACATCGTTCATGGCTTAACAAGCCATGCTGGCATTTATTTAATACAAACAACAGTTGAGTCTCGGCTGCCAGCTACTTGTTCCTCTCCGTGGCTCCGACCCACCAACTATGAGAGAAATGTAGGTCATCTCTTTAAAAAAGAGTTGTTTAAATTTACTTTGGTTGTTGAACACCGCTAAAAGCAGTGATTTTCTCGAAACTGCAAAAGTCATCAATGTCATCTTCAGCATCACACAATTTTGCAGGTCAACCATTTGGGTCTAACACCGGTAACAACACTGCGGCACAGCAATTAAACTAGTGCCATTAGGAAATTTAGCAATAAAACCGGATGTAATTATTTAAAAATACCTCTGTCAGACTGTTGTGGCATCATGTTAGCTTTGCCTGAAATGTGGAGTGAGTTTTTGCACTGAACGCAGTTCTAAAACGCTGTTTCACAGATTGTGGATTTGTCCCCCATAACTTGCGTTGAACTCCTGATGGGCAATGTACCCCCACATCCAGTATGGAGAAATAGTTATGGAGAATGAAACCTACCTACTTACTACAAGAGGAGAGTATAAAACAGGGATATACTTCAAACTATTCCTTTAACTCACTCATGGCTCAACAACCCCACAGCACAAATTGCCGTTGCCTTAAGGGTGAGACCTAGGAAATCCAACCCATCGGGTATTTACATTGAGAATTTTAAGGATTAACGCTACATCATACGTTGGACGTGTGTGGGATACATCATGACTCAAGTGATTTCAACCAGGTCAACAACAGACCTGTAAACCACTGTTCTACTGTTAAGAAGAAATGTATTTTGCTGACAGGCAATTATCACAAGGGAAACCCATCAAGTCATCTGTAAAAAAAACACACACACAGGACTATCCTTGGCTGTGAACACTTCTTTACACCACATGGGGTCATCTGAAAAGGCAAAGGAAAAAGGCAATTTTATCTCATCCATCCATCCATCCGTCCATCCAGCCTTACCTCTGTGGCCAACCTTGGCCAGCAAGTGCAGCAGAGGTAGCAGCACGGTGTAGTTGGGGCTGAAGCACCTGGCGGTGTTCACCAGGCCAGCTAGTAAGGCCTCACTACCACCTTTACTGATCATATAGTGGATACGACGATCCGTTCCTGAAGAGAGGGGGCAGATCGGACTAAATCATACAGGACTGCGTTTCTGACCAAACTTCTCAATATCCATAAGGTGACAACAGGAATGGATTGATACCACTAGTACATAAGATAATGAAACAGATAACGGGGGGCCTCTGCTGTTAATTTCTTAAAGGTCTTAATTTCTAAAAAGTATGTGTGATGCACTCTTTAAGGCAGAAGAAATGTTTAAACTACAGTATTGTGATAATACAAATCTCATATCACAATATAAATGACAATGAATGCAAGGATTATTTAAACTCGCTCATTAAACAAATATGAATATACAACATAATTTACTTACAGTTTGACCCAAAAACATTGGGTCGTATCATTCACCGTATCATTCAGTGTTTTTCGACCACTGTGCCTGAGAGCTTGGTCGGTGTGCCGTGAAAATGTTTCAAATTCGACTCAAAATACATAAATAACATAACACATAAATGGTGTTGCAAGTCGCCTATTTTGGCTGATATGTGTGTGAGACAAATATATATATATATATCTACTATTTCCACCAGTGCATTTGTAGGTCAAGGCGATTGCGGGGGCACTGCAACAGAAGAGAGTGGGAACCCACCAGCAGACAGAAGCTCATCCAGAACGTTGAGGATATTCAGGGTGCTCTCGATGTCCCCTGCATTCTGTGGAGAGAGAGAGAGACAGAGACAGAGAGAGAGATTATGAAAACATAAAACCATAAAACTCCCATATCTGCCGGTCAAAATACAGCAATGTGCAACCACAGCAGCAAAATGACCGTCAGGTCATCGAAAATGTTCTGTTTTATTCCTTCCAATGTGTTATATTTGAGCATATAAAATATTATATATATATATATATATATATATATATATATAGGGGTGTGAAAAAGTGTTTGCCCCCTTCCTGATTTCTTATTTTTTTGCATGTTTGTCACACTTAAATGTTTCAGATCATCAAACAAATTTAAATATTAGTCAAAGACAACACAAGTAAACACAAAATGCAGTTTCTAAATGAAGGTTTTTATTATTAAGGGAGAAAAAAAATCCAAATCTACATGGCCCTGTGTGAAAAAGTGTTTGCCCCCCCTGTTAAAACACTTAACTGTGGTTTATCACACCTGAGTTCAATTTCTCTAGCCACACCCAGGCCTGATTACTGCCACACCTGTTCTCAATCAAGAAATCACTTAAATAGGACCTGCCTGACAAAGTGAAGTAGACCAAAAGATCCTCAAAAGCTAGACATCAT
>OMKR01108593.1:0-16090 GCA_900302355.1 Cyttopsis rosea | reverse complement strand
CTTTGAATGGCTGAAGAAAAACAAAATTGAGACTTTGGAGTGGCCTAGTCAAAGTCCTGACCTGAATCCTATTGAGATGCTGTGGCATGACCTTAAAAAGGCGGTTCATGCTCGAAAACCCTCCAATGTGGCTGAATTACAACAATTCTGCAAAGATGAGTGGGCCAAAATTCCTCCACAGCGCTGTAAAAGACTCATTGCAAGTTATCGCAAACGCTTGATTGCAGTTGTTGCTGCTAAGGGTGGCCCAACCAGTTATTAGGTTTAGGGGGCAATCACTTTTTCACACAGGGCCATGTAGGTTTGGATTTTTTTTTCTCCTTTAATAATAAAAACCTTCATTTAAAAACTGCATTTTGTGTTTACTTGTGTTGTCTTTGACTAATATTTAAATTTGTTTGATGATCTGAAACATTTAAGTGTGACAAACATGCAAAAAAATAAGAAATCAGGAAGGGGGCAAACACTTTTTCACACCACTGTATATATATAAAAATTTCAGACTTTTTTGCTTGATTAAAGGTATTTTTTTGTCTGGAATCAATCTCACTACGCTTTTAGAAAAGGAGTCAACAGTTTTGCCGTGTTGATATATAGCCTTCCTCAGGAGATGTCCGCTATACTCCTGGTTTTGCCAGACATGCCAACACAAGTGTCGTTATTCGCGGTATAGGTGATTATTATGGATTTGATTTGAAAACGGTCCGAATGGACCGCATAACCAGTGATATTTGAAGGGTGTACGGTCAACACGCCCAAACTTTGAAGGTGGTAACCATACACAAAGCGCTCTTCGAAATATATAGTAGACGAGAGGAACCCGTTAAAGCCCCATCATTACGAAATATACCATGAAAAGTTGCTTGAAATAGACTAAATACGACAGGAAGAACTTTTTTTTTTAACCTAGTGTGAATGTACCGGAAATGAGTTAGCACAGCGAGTGATAAAACTTCAGGAAGTGTGTGAGAGCACATTCCCACATCCGTTCTGTGTGCAACAGACAGCCGGTCCCCGAATAAACAGATTAAACTCTTGTATTTTTAACTATAATTTTCCTGTAATTTGTAACTATTCCTGTAGTTTTCTGAACCATCCACAATGACTTGTCTGTACTCTAAATGTATAGCCACACTGTACTTATAGCCGTGACGTGCCGTTTTCACCAAGGGTATTCGTTTTGCCAATTTTTCCGCTAGGCATTACCATATACCAGGCATTGCCTCATTTTGAAATGGCGAACACGGCCTCACTCCAACCCAGTCGCCCCGTTTCCGCTAACCTGCCCTTCATCCTCAAGGCTTACCTACCCGTCCTCGCAGTTGGTAATACCATTTATTTCCTCCTTTCAGTGGATCAGAATCAATAACAATATTGAATTACTTTTCAAATGGCTATCTTGTAGATATTGTGTAGTGTACGTTGATCTTGCATCCCTGTCATCCCCGGCAGTGACAGCTTGCCCTTTGCGTTTACAGGTGCATCGGTTACGGTGTGGCAGTTATTGGAAGAGAGGAAACACCAGTTGGAGAAATGGACCAAGAAGCACAAAAAGTGACTTCAACACATTGGGATGGGTTGAAAAAGGGTTTGAACCAAAAGTTAGGGCGGGGAAGGAAGTAAGTCTGCTTTGGAATCTCACCGCTGGCTTTAAGCGCTCAAAGGCCACCTTTTTGTTCATTTTTGAGCAACGGTTTAACGGTTTTCCACGGCACTACCCCGCTGCGGTGTATTTATTCAGCAGATGTTTACAGTTTCAAGCAGTAAAGTATGGAATTTGATTTTAGTAATTTCCAGGTCTGCATAAGTATGGAAAAATATTTGTGTTTCCAGACTATTGCCCCTATTGTTTTCTAAAATATAAAATGATCATACAAGCAGTGTTTTTCATGGCATTTTGCCAAAATGTTTACCACTGTGCGAGAGAGCGCGGGCCAGAGCAAGCTTGATGTCGTCGAAAGCAAGGCAAGAAGTATGGCGTGCAAAGTGCACACTCCTACGCAGAGCTCCCTCTATGTCTGTACGTCACAGCCTGCAAAACAGTTCTGCCCCAAGTGCCTATAACTGTACCAAAGTTGGACATCCGCAACCAAATTAGTTTGAAAGAAAATGCGGCAATATCTTTGAATTGTATATATACATAGCATCACAAATAACCAAATATTAAGCTTGTCAGAACATTTATGAGTTATGCAGTGATGTAGTTATCATAAAAGTAAACGGACCATCTTTTCTGCCTTTATGGCTGTGTTCATTGTCGTTTCCATGGACACAGTGAATAATCAAAGCTGCGCAGACGCTGTGAAATTTTAATTATTTCACTTTTTTCAACTCATTTTCGGTTCTTATTTATAAAAGACACTAAAAAATATGGGGGGAACAATAATATAATATTTAATTCAATATGTTAAGGGAAAATAATACGAGTATAGGTAGTTTACTTGCTCTTTGGACAGAGATATTTGACAGTGGAATGTCATCCAACTTTCTGCATAGGAGTGTGGACTGAACTGCTACAATGGGTAAATGCAAGTTTTCCGAGGGCTGACTTGACAATCCCTGGTTGAACTTGTCTGGGTTTGGTGTTAATTGATTTGTATGAGCTACAGTACATAGCTGCAATCCTCTGGCAATTATTTGGCAACATAATAGCATACATAGTAGTCATAATGTAACATACATCTTAAATTGGATTTTAAAACCATTCATTTACATAATAAACTATTTGTACTCAGATGTCAAAGATGGTCTGAAAAAGTCTGGAAATTTGAGTCTGGAAAAGTATGGAATTTTGAAATGGAAAATTTGTAGGAACCCTGAATAAGGTCATTAGTGCCGCAAGTATTTGTACCAAAAAGGTTGTACAAATGCCAACATAGCTGGCGCTTCACATCATTGAAGAAAGATAAAATAGATGTAAATTTCTTCTTTTCGGTTATCTACAGTAGATTTTGACCAAAATGACTCAGCTAAGACCATATTCAGAGCAGATGTGTGTGTGTGTATATATATATATATATATATATATATATATATAGTTATTTTCTTTTTACAAAAATGCATTTTAATTTGGACTTTATTTTGCTCATTGCCAGCTTTACATTTTAATTCTGGGACTCCACTAGAGTAGCTTTGTATGATTCAGTAAAAAAAAACAAAAAAAACATTATTTATCTTATACTGGCCCTTTACACAACCCCTCAGTTCAGCCTCTGAAACAAGCCATATTAGCTCCTGTCTCTTTAAGGCCCCCTCCCTAAAAGGGTTAGGTTAGGTTCTTAGGCTCTTCTGATTGGCCAACTCTGCCTGCTCAGCAGCCGGCTCCCCGGCACTACGTCGCCGGTGCAGGGCACACTCAAAGAAGTTCATGGTCCCGCATGCTGGACCGTTGAAATGTTAAATGACAAAATCGAAGACAACAAATATTGCATTTTCTCATGTTCAATTTTTAACGTCAGAACAAAATCAAAACGATGAAAAACAGTCTGTTATTGGTTTTCTATTTTTGGATTTGTAACCAGTAAAATAACAGGTCGTTATTGGTTTTCTGATTTTGGATTCTAAATTGGATATGAAATGATCGAATGATACATGGATACTGAGCAGAGCAGTCGAACAATGGATGGGCACGTCCCTGTACTTGG
This sequence comes from Cyttopsis rosea, assembly GCA_900302355.1. Classification (NCBI taxonomy): domain Eukaryota; kingdom Metazoa; phylum Chordata; class Actinopteri; order Zeiformes; family Parazenidae; genus Cyttopsis; species Cyttopsis rosea. The sequence continues at coordinate 12,446 of OMKR01108593.1, read as the reverse complement.
TGGGTGTGCTGTGCCTGGAACAGATGACCATGTAAAGAAATCTGTCACGAGTTGATGTCAGCTCGTGCCAAAGTAGAAAAAAAGGTTGGAAGCAGTCTGAAGCCTGAGCTTTTTACTCACAGGAATTACTTCATCATTAGTTTACCTCATTATTTGACACTTTGGCCACGTCTAATATAAACATCCGGCATTGTAATATTATATATATGACAGAAAATAAGGAAAAACATAATAGGTCCCCTTTAAGAAAGTCTAATAAAAGCAGTTTGTTTATGGGAGCTACCAACAAGTAGTTCATTTTCAGGCAAGACTTTCCCTACTTCAAACCTGTTTGAAGTAGGGAAAATCCTTCCGGTACAACCCCAAATTCAAATCAATGAAAAAATGGCAATTATTTTTTTAATCTAAATTTGCTGGGGGAACTGAAAGAAAATTGTATGTATGTGACCTTTTCACAAAATACATTCCTCTTCACAATGTTAATAAATGGCTTAGTTAAAGCAAGATTTATTGGCAATCTTATTTCTGTTTCAAAGCTTGAATGCTAAAAAAGTAAAGTAAGTAACATGGTCGCACACAGTGGCAATACAGTCATCATGCGTGACAGAATTACTCAGGAGTTGATCCCAATGTACTTTTTTTCTCCTGGTGAAAAAGGACCAACATACAGATGTTGTACTTAAACAACAACATAGAATATAGAAGCCTCTGGTGTGGGAGAGTGCAGTTCCAGGCATGGGGGTGGGGTGAAGCTTGGGTCACGGTTGGAGGAGCTCCACCCGCTGTTCCCTCCGTCCTACCAGCCGTAAGCCCTCGTCCAAACCGCTTTCTTTCTGAACTCTGTGGAGGATTTGAGGGCCAGTAGCACGGCTGGGCCCATGGAGGCAGAAAGTCAACGTGAGTCCATGTTGGTTTAACCATGAAACAACAACGATATTCCATTTAAAACCCATATACCAATCCTATTATTATCGCTGCTGTCATTATCATTGTTATTATACATTTCCATATATTTTGTGTTTCATTGAAAACTACTACAATGTATATTTATTGTATGGTTGGTTTATTACTTATTTTCATTTTGTATGTATACGTTTTGATAATTTAGTGCATATGAGCTATTCATTTCGTGTTCCCCACTGAGCTGCTGCAATGCCCATGTTTCCCAACCTGGAGGATGAATAAAGTTCTACAACAGTTTATTGCCTGTAATTTTTCTTTCAACTTTTTAGCATCAATTTCACGGCAATGTTTAAATAATAATAAATAATGTAACTATAAATTAATGTAGAACCATCTCCATAAATAAATAATATGTCATACCTTGTTTTCAGACAAGTAGAGAGTACTCACTCTCAGCTTGTATCCGTTTTAAGTATTAGCTTTTTTTATGAGTATTCATGCCAAGTATTGATACTGGTATATTGGTATCTATGCACCCGTGTTATTGGCTGTAGATACAGCTATAATATAAGCTCTTTTAGAATAGTTTCAGACCATATTTTGACTATGCAGCAGTGGATCTGCACAGGTTGCTTCTCACCTTTGGCGGTGGCGATCGATGTCGTCGACAAACCCTGTTCTGGACCCTCGATGATGCTGAGAAGCCAGTCGATGAACTGAGGCGAAAAGCACACGCCCAGAAACATGTCACATCCTGCCATCGTTGTGTGACTACACCAAACCAATTGTACCAGTTGGGTCGGGTGTCGTTTAAAAAGAACCAGACATGGTGGCAGTATGAAGTTGATGGAAAAACCCCAAATTCAAAGGCATTTTTTCAAATTAAAATAATTGCATACTTCTTTGCTGCGCTCGTCGATTCCAGTGGGGAACAAAGTTAGCCTGGACTTGGCCATACACCTTGCAATGCAATGCCAACGGAGGCTCAACCAAGGGAAAAAGGAGTGGGAAAACTAGGCTGGTAATACTAGCTGGCTAGCCTAGCAAGCTAATGTTGGATAGCACCCCCAAAAATGCTTAAGCTAGTTATTCCAAATCTTGGATATAGATATATTTATGTATCTTTTACAGTTTTGGTTTTCTTTACCGATGATAACATTTGCAGGAACCGCACTCACTTTTTGCGACTGGCTACACCAGGGTTCTTTGGCCAGTAGCTGCGTCAGACTGTACGGCAGCGCCTTCAGACACAGCGGCAGGCAGAGCTCGCCGATGGCCTCTTCGCCGTAGAGGCAGTGGAGCGGAGGCTCACAGCCGGGCTGCCGGGGGAGCCACTGGTCCCTGATGCCAAGCAGGAGAGGCATGGAGTGGTCGCCCCAGGAAACCACAGCGCTGGCAAACACCCGGAGGAGGAAGTCTGTGGCCTGCGGAAAGAGGACGCCCCCCAAGGAGTTTATAAAGTGGAACCCCATTGATCTGCATACCAAGGGAACGGCGGTCAGGCTGAAACGCTCTAAGCAACATCCAGAAAAACCGTTCCCGTTCCATTTTTTTAAGTATATCTCTGCACATAACCATAACCACAACCACAGGTGTACACGCCCAAACCTGACGTTCACATTTTCGCAAGTGTGATGAAACGTTGAAGCTCTGGCGGCTTTGGCTGTAAACCGAGGCCAAACGCGATGTGTTGTTCATTTGTTTTGGCCCTGGGAACGTACCAGTTTGGTATCGCCGCATTCCACGGCAGTGGTGCCGTAAGCAACATTTCTGATGTGTCCCATCATCTCCAGGAGCCACTCCATCCGACTGGCAACACCTAAGCACAGGGACAAAAGCATTCAGCAGGAAGAGTGTGTGTGTGTGTGTGTGTGCGTGTTCTTTTTAACTGTAATATGGTGCCAATGCATAATGCATCCAGAATGTGTTTACAAATCTGCTGTATTTGCTACTAACGAATTAAGTAAATTCAACTTATTTTTCCATGAATTTCAATTTCACCAAAATTGCTCAGACATGTATGATGTAATACATCTGTACAATGCCATTGTTCCCAAACTGCAGCTTTGTTCATGAATTAAAAGGTGCAGTGTGTAGAATTTAGCGGCCACTAGCAGTGAGGTTGCAGGTTGCAACCAACTGAATTCCCCTCCGTGTAGGAGAAGCTACGCGAAACTCACCAAAGTCCCTCTCTGGAGCCAGTGTTTTTTATATTTACATGCTTCCGCTAGATGAAACATAACATCTCTTACCACTTCTATGCAGACGACACACAGCTTTATCTTCCTCTGAAACCCTCCAACAACTCCAACTTGGACAGTCTCAGAGTATCTTGAAGACATAAAATCTTGGATGGCCAACAATTTTCCCCCAATGAAAAACAAAACTGAAATCATACTGTTTGGCCCCCCCGAATCCACCAAGGTAATCACTAACAGCTTAGGTCAACTCTCCACTTATCTAAAGCCCCATGTCAAGAGCCTTGGAGTGATCTCTTTCAAGTTTGTCAGGCATGTAAATGCAGTCATAAAATCCAGCCTTTTTCAACTACGTAATATTTCAAAAATAAAACCTCTCCTCTCATCGGTCGACCCGGAAAAAGTAATTCACGCATTTATCGCCTCCCGACTTGACTACTGTAATTCCTTGTATAACAGCATCATCTATATTCCGCCTACAGCTGGTCCAAAATTCTGCAGCAAGGCTCCTGACTGGTACCAAAAAGAGAGCAAATCACCTCTGTGCTGGCCTCCCCTCCTGCACTTTCTTTTTAAAGCCCTGAATGGCACAGCTCCTTCCTACATTAGGGACCTCCTAGCCCCTTATTCAGCTTCAGCCTCCAGGTCTCTTAGGTCATCCAATATGGCCCTCCTGACCGTCCCTTCTCAAAATTAAAACTCAGAGGTGACCGTGCATTTGCGGTTGTGGCTCCAAAACTGTGGAATAGCCTCCCTCAGTCAATACGATCTCATAGCGCACTTTTTACAAAGAAAATAATCCTTTTAACCACTACAAACATCAGAAACATGTAGAACTGTGCTTATTTAGGCCTACTAACAGCAATGAAAGATTCTCAAACGATTTGCTCTGAGCGGACAAATGTTTTAGATGACTCAGGAGTCATCTAAGGTAAGGCTTTAAAGGTAACGAATGGACCTTGCAACACAAGTGTTGCAAGGTCTATTCATCCATTTCTTAAAAATAAATAAATAAATAAATAAATAAATAAATAAATAAATATATATAGCTTTTTTAAAGGAATTAGAAAACTTTTCCCGGGACAACTGGCGGTTGAAAAAGACCTGTGTTGGGGCTGGCCGCCAGGCGACACTGGTAAAAGGTCTGGAGGAGAAGCCAGCCGAGCCTGCGGCCTGGCCAGCCGCGGAGAACGCCGGAGATGACATCGTTGAGGCCCAGCAGGGGCACACGGCCCTGGGAGGTGAGGTAGGCCAGGACAAAGCAGGTCTTCTCCATATTCGCCTGGATACACAGAATCACACATGGAATTCTTCACCAATTCATGGTTTGTCTTACAAAAAAATATTAACTGCAAGCGGTGCTTCGTTTTATATTGCTCACTATGATCTACAACTTGGGACTTAATACACCAAGGCTATGGATATTAAACCCATTTTAATATCGAGATCCATATCAAACATGTCAGATATTGATAGTTACTGGATAAAAAAAAAAATACAGAAACATGTTAGTCTAATGTACAGTAGAAAAATGGATTACATGACAATCATTAAGTTCTAATCAGCTCAAGCTAACGACGTTTTAAAATCAAGTATCAAAACTTTGTTAGGAAACCTGATGTTTCGGTTCAACAGTTCTAATGAAACAAACTCATTTACTACGCACCTCTGTCACTTGAACTATCCGGTCAATTTCGGAATCCGACAATTCAGGGAGACACTTGGCAACTCCCACGTACAGCTCCACTTTGTTCTCCTAAAAAAAGACCACACTCGATGCAGTGCAACGTATACAACCAGTTGCGTTTAGCGCAAAAAAGAAAATATGTGCTTTCATTTTTAAGTAATAAAATTTGAAATTCACACGAGGGTTGATTTGTGAAATGTGTGCAGAAAGGATTCACGTGTCGCTGCAATGTTTTCTTTTAAATCACGCCCAAAGTAGGGAAAATCCACCTCAAACCAAATCCAGAAATGGGCATTTATGGTTTTGAACCGCATTATACACTGCTCAAAAATTAAGGGAACACTTAATCGTCACAGTAGAACACCAAGTCAGTTAAACTTCAGGGATATCAATCTGTCCATTTAGGAAGCACAAGTGATTGTGAATCAATTTCACCTGCTTTGGTGCAAATGAAATTGACAAGTGCAATGGAGAGGCAAAAGCAAGACAACCCCCAAAAAAGGGATGGTTTTGCATGTGGTGGTCACAGACAATTGCTCTCTCCTATCCTTCCTGACTGATTCTTCTCTAGTTTTGTGTTCTACTAGTGTCCTTGTCACTACTGGTAGCATGAGGCGGTACCTGCAGCCCAATCAGGTTGCACAGGTAGTCCAGCTCCTCCAGGATGGCACATCCATACGTGCAGTTGCAAGAAGGTTTGCTGTGTCTCCCAGCACAGTCTCAAGAGCATGGATGAGATACCGGGAGACCGGCCGTTACACGAGGACAGCTGGACAGGGCCGTAGAAGGACATCAACCCGGCAGCAGGACCGGTATCTGCTCCTTTGTGCGAGGAGGAGTACTGCCAGAGCCCTACAAAATGACCTCCACCAGGCTACTGGTGTGCATGTTTCTGACCAAAGTCTCAGAAACAGACTCCATGAGGGTGGCATGAGGGCCCGACGTCCTCTAGTGGGACCTGTACTCATAGCCCAGCACCGTGCAGCTTGATTGGCATTCGCCAGAAAACACCAGAATTGGCAGATCCGCCATTGGCGCCCCGTTCTCTTCACAGATGAGAGAGCAGGTTCACACTGAGCACATGTGACAGGCGTAAAAGAGTCTGGAGACGCCGTGGTGAACATTACACTGCCTGTAACATCATCCAGCATGACCGGTTTGGCGGTGGGTCAGTGATGGTGCGGGGAGAAATATCCTTGGAGGGTCGCACAGACCTCCATGTCATAGTCAACGGTACCCTGACTGCTGTTAGGTACCGGGATGAAATCCTCAGAGTGATTGTCAGAACTTACGCTGGTGCAGTGGGCCCTGGGTTCCTCCTGGTGCAAGACAATGCCTGGCCTCATGTGGCCAGAGCGTGTAGGCAGTTCCTGGATGACGAAGGCATCGATGCCATTGACCTGCCATGTCGTTCGCCTGACCTAAATCCAATTGAGAACCTGTGGGACGTTATGTATCTGTGCATCCGATGACACCAGAATTGGCAGGTCCACCATTTGCGCCCCGTTCTCTTCACAGATGAGAGCAGGTTAACACTGAGCACATGTGACAGGAGTGAAAGAGTCTGGAGACGCCGTGGTGAACGTAATGCTGCCTGTAACATAACATGACCGGCGGTGAGTCAATGATGGTGTGGTGACGCATATCCTTGGAGGGTCGCACAGACCTCCATGTCATAGCCAACAGTACCTTGACTGCTGTTAGGTACCGGGATGAAATCCTCAGAGCGATTGTCAGACTGGTACAGTGGTACGCTGGTGCAGTGGGCCCTGGGTTCCTCCTGGTGCAGGACAATGCCCGGCTTCATGTGGGCAGAGTGTGTAGGCAGTTCCTGGATGACGAAGGCATCGATGCCATTGACCAGCCCTCTTGTTCGCCTGAGCTAAATCCAATTGAGTACCTATGACTACTGAATATATCTGTGCATCCGATGCCGCCAAGTACCGCCACAGACTGTCCAGGAGCTCACTGATGCCCTGATCTAGGTCTGGGAGGAGATCCCCCAGGACACCATCCGCCGACTCATCAGGAGCATGCCCAGACGTTGTCGAGAGTGCATAGAGGCACGCGGGGGCCATACACACTACTGAGTCACATTATGAGTTGCTGTGATAAAATTGATACAAGTTGGATCAGCCTGTGATTTCAATTTTTTACTTTGATTTTCGGTATTATTTTGAATCCAGCCCTCAATGGGTTGATGATTTTGGTTTCCATTGACCGTTGTTTCGTCATTTTGTTCTCAACAAATTATACAATGTACATCAGTCAAGATTTTCTACTTCAATAATTTGTTCATCAAGATGTGATGTGTGATGCAAGTGTTCCCTTAATTTGTTTGAGCAGTGTACATGGTACTTGTCACACCCCACTGTAAAATATTATTGTGAATAATTCTTTGAATTCATGATTTATTCGTTATTCATTCATTTGACAGGACCATGGAAATGGCCTAGATCCGTCATGTCACACTTGGGTCTGCTTACTTCCATCTCTGCTTGTTGCCATTTTAATACCCAGGTGTGGTAACTTTAGGATGGTTTTTGTATTCACACTAACATAGAGGAAGACAATTGTAACTTCTGAATCCTGAAAAGTTTTGAGAGCCATTCTTCACCTCAGTCTGTGTGTTGGGTTCACAAGGTCCTCTCATGTCCCTTACCTGTACGCGGCCCGGCAGGAGGGTGAAGATCTCCTCCGTGGTAGAGCGGAGGATGGACCAACAGTGGTTGGGGGGGTTTGGGAGGGCCATGGCCTCGGCCAGTCCTCGCACCGCGGACAGGCGGAGGGCCGTGCCGTTGTCTTGAAGCTCGTCCAGGAAGATCCGTCTGCCCAGGCTTCCCACGTACACCTGCAGCTTGTCCTCTGCGACGTGCTTCATCCACGTGCCCAGAGTCTCATACAGGTGGCATTGTGTGCGATCCTGAGCGGGTGGAGGGTCAGGGCAGTATACAGTATATTACATTCTATTTCTATTGCTATTTTGTAAGATTTTTTTCAGTGGAAAAAAAAACATTCTAAGTTACACTATTTAGTAATGCACCAAGTAATGAAATACACAATACGCCTTGTATGATTGTGGCAACCAAAAAAAAAAAGGAAAAAAAAACAAAACAAAACACAATATTTAATTAAAACCATATTTTTTCTCCAGCCCCTGTATGTGAATGCTGTTTGACATGTTGTTGAAGTACATGACTCACGCTGAGGCTGTTGACAAGGGGAGGAGACAGCCATGAGCCCAAGAAGAGGGAAGCACTCTGGGAAGACTGAGCCTGGGATGCCGCCAGCGTGATACACTGATGTCGGATCTCCTCCCCTGCAAAAGAACAGGAAAGCTCTGGAAAGTCGCTACCTGTTCTTTTTGACCACTAGAGGGAGCACCAGTTTATAATAACCTCCATCAAAAAAAAACTAACCAAGGATGTCCAAGGGAGTCCTTAGCCTTCCTGAGGACTGTCCACCTTGTTTAAGCTAGTCAAATGTTTATTCTAATTCCCTGACTTATGGCACTCGCTCCCTGCAGTGCACCTCATAACAATCTGCCATCTTGATCATTTTAAAGCACACAGTCGGTGTCTAGAGAGACATGTGGAGCCATTGGAGACAGAGAAAAGAGGCTGCAATTACAACGGAGCAGTTGAAATGATATCATTATTTATGTTATAAAGAGATGTCTAAACCCAAATTATTGCACCTTTAAATAAAGTCCGTTTTGGATAGAGAATTTAGGTCATATCAAAATAATTATATTATGACGACTCATAATTCATGATTGTGTATGATCTGCGCATGCCCTTACCGAAGTTCAGCCTCATAAGAGGTGACAGAATAGCACTCCAGTTGACAGGAGGGTATTGGAAACCTGCCCCGACTGATGCCAGGGGCGCCAATGCAGTCTTCACTAGCTCAGGATGCAAAGAATCTGGACCTGGGTGGAGGAATAGGTGAGAAAATTCTCATCAACAAAAAAAAGACGGCGGGGGCCACCTGAACTTACTCCTGATTGTCATACCATTCATTGAAACGCGAATCCCCTTAAGTGATTTGATAATCCTCGAGGTTCACATGCTTTCTCAGACAAAGACATGGGATCATTTTGCTCAATAAAAAAAAATGTTTAATTGGGTTCTCTTCATCTATTGTTATGACTTTATGATGAAGATCTGATCACATTTCAGGTAAGTTTTTATGCAGAAATTCAGAAAGGCTGCAATACATGGAGGCAGGTTGGAATGTACCAGAAAATTCTTGCTAAAGATGGGGGCTAAAAAGAGCAAACAAGTTTGTCCCAAACTGCATTAGAGGGCAGGAATAAAGCCTTTGGCTGCTACTGAAAAAGCCCTATGGCCATGTGGGGGTTAAAAGCTCATAAATGTGCGACAGTCAGCAGTCGATTTTGTGCTGTGGCGTGCTCCAAATCCGGATTGAAAGAATTCATATAAATTCTTCTGATTTAAAAACAACAGCAGCTGTTGGAAAATGACTTACGAAAATATCTTAGTCAGAAATGGGAGTTTTGAAATAGGTCTGAGGCAACTGGGAAGGGAGGGGTCGAAGACTGGGAGACTGCTACATGATCTGAGACACAAATGTCTTCCAGCACAACATTTTTTGGAAAATATTCAATCCAGAGTGTTTTTTGACATTTACAGACTGGACAGGGTTAGAAGAATCGATGGAGGTGAAGGACTGCAGGAGCTGGAGTATGAGAGGGACAGCCGACGTGAATGTTAAAATCAAGTATTGACATATTTTGGTGTGATAAGGAATAGGAACTCAGAAAAATCTGATATGAAGGTTTTGGTTTGTTTGAGAGGTCTATAGACTGTTCATAACAAACTAGAAGAAGAAGAATGATTTATTAATCACACATTTACCACACACATGCGGAGGGTGACACACACACACACACACACACATGCAGGAGTGGCGAACGATGAGATACAGTCTCTGCATTTATCCCATCAGAGACATAAAAGAGTCAAAAGAACCAATTGACACCAGAGAGCACGAGATGTTGATGAACATCTGGGCCTCAATTAAGGGGATGGAATGCCCAGGTCATGATTAAAAAAAAGGCACGGCCATGGTTACACTATAAACTGTATTTATTCAATATCCAAAATTGTTTTGCTGCAGCTTCTGTACCACAAACGGTGATGGATTAACCACATAGTTACAGAAGGATTAAAACACACACACACACAATCCAGACCTTTCTTTCCAGCCTCGGTGAGGAAGTCGACTATAGAGCGGAGGACACTTTTAACTGGGAGATAACTGAAGTCCGGAGGCACTGAGGAGATAAAGGAGAGGGGGTGTGGGAACAGGTCACGTGCAGTACTGAACAGAAGTGGAGTATTACTGTTGAAATGTGGACTCAGTAGGTGCTACGGTACCTGCTGTGTGAGAGTGATTGGTGGAGATATGGGCCAAATACAGATGGCCCACCAAACAGGCACTGTTCGACTGCAGCCCGATGGCTCCAGAGAAGGTCATGATCTTATGGAAAAGATGAATACACAGATAATTACTTAGAGGGGTGAATGACAATTAGACATTACACTGCTTACTTGTGACACATTACTATTGAACATGGTTAGCAACACACACACACACACACACACACACACATAGATATATATACACATATACAGTCAGGTCCATAAATATTTGGACATCGACACAATATTCATCATTTTGGCTCTGTACACCACAACAATAGACTTGGAATGAAACAATCAAGATGCGTTTAAGTGCAGACTTTCATCTTAAATTTGAGGGTATTTACATCCAAATCAGGTGAACAGTGTAGAAATTACAACAAATTTTATATGTGCCCCCCCTTTTTACGGGACCAAAAGTAATTGGACAAACAATCATAAATCAAGTTGTCACTTTTAATACGTGGTTGCAAATCCTTTGCAGTCAATGACAGCCTGAAGTTTGGAACCATAGACATCACCAGACGCTGGGTTTCATCCCTGGTGATGCTCTGCCAAGCCTCTACTGCAACTGTCTTCAGTTCCTGCTTGTTCTTGGGGTGTTTTCCCTTCAGTTTTGTCTTCAGCAAGTGAAATGCATGCTCAATTGGATTCAGGTCAGGTGATTGACTTGGCCATTGCAGAACATTCCACTTCTTTGCCTTAAAAAATCTCTTTGCTTGCTTTCGCAGTATGGTTCGGGTCATTGTCCATCTGCACTATGAGCAGATAATATTGCCCGAAACACTTCAGAATTCACCTGCTGCTTTTGTCAGCAGTCACATCATCAATAAATACAATGGAACCAGTTCTATTGGCAGCCATACATGCCCACGCCATAACACTACCACCACCATGCTTCACTGATGAGGTGGTACGCTTTGGATCAGGAGCAGTTCCTTCCCTTCTCCATACTCTTCTCTTCCCATGAACTGTACAGGCTCTTTTAAATGTTAATCTGGTCTTCCTGTTTTTGAGGCTCACCAATGGTTTACATCTTGTGGTGAACCCTCTGTATTCACTCTGGTGAAGTCTTCTCTTGATTGTTGACTTTGACAGATACACCTACCTCCTGGAGAGTGTTCTTGATCTGGCCAACTGTTGTGAAGGGGTTTTTCTTCACCAGGGAGAGAATTCTTCTGTCATCCACCAAAGTTGTTTTCCGTGGTCTTCCGGGTGTTTTTGTGTTGCTGAGCTCACCAGTGCGTTCTTTCTTTTTAAGAATGTACCAAAAAGTTGATTCGGCCAACAATGTTTTTGCTCTGTCTGATGGGTTTGTTTCGATGACTTGCTTCACTGATAGTGACAGCTCTTTGGAGTTCATATTGAGAGTTGACAGCAACAGATTCCAAATACAAATACCACACTTGAAATGAACTCTAGACCTTTTATCTGCTCCTTGTGATGGAAATATGAATGAAATAACAAAGGAATAACACACACCTGGCCATAGAACAGCTGAGCTAGCTGCTGAGCTGTTCCACGGCCAGGTGTGTCCATTGTCCAATTACTTTTGGTCCCTTAAAAAGTGGGGGGCACACGTTCACCTGTTTTGGATATAAATACCTTCAAATTAAAGCTGAAAATCTGCACTTAAAGCACATCTTGATTGTTTCATTTCAAGTCCATTGTGGTGGTGTACAGAACCAAAATGATGAAAATTGTGTCAATGTCCAAATATTTATGGACCTGACTGTACATATACAGACACATACATACTGTACACACATACATACAGTGGTGTGAAAAAGTGTTTGCCCCCTTCCTGATTTCTTATTTTTTTGCATGTTTGTCACACTTAAATGTTTCAGATCATCAAACAAATTTAAATATTAGTCAAAGACAATACAAGTAAACACAAAATGCAGTTTTTAAATGAAGGTTTTTATTATTAAGGGAGAAAAAAAATCAAAAACACATGGCCCTGTGTGAAAAAGTGTTTGCCCCCCCTGTTAAAACATAACTTAACTGTGTTTATCACCCCTGAGTTCAATTTCTCTAGCCACACCCAGGCCTGATTACTGCCACACCTGTTCTCAATCAAGAAATCACTTAAATAGGACCTGCCTGACAAAGTGAAGTAGACCAAAAGATCCTCAAAAGCTAGACATCATGCCGAGATCCAAAGAAATTCAGGAACAAATGAGAAAGAAAGTAATTGAGATCTATCAG
>OMKR01108580.1:6524-18997 GCA_900302355.1 Cyttopsis rosea | reverse complement strand
AGCGATGAAAAGGTCAGAGGTGCAGGCGTCACCACAAGATCAGGACGCAAGTGGGCAGCTGACACATCAGTGGCACAGGCTGAAAGCATGCTGAGGTTGAAGGACATCATCGAACCCGTGCATGGGAAGACAAGGACTCTGAGCCACCCACTTCCAGCAATTGGGGGAAAGCAGACCCAAGGCAGAGGAGAGACATGATCCGAGCCGAGGTCCGACACCTGGAGGAGGAAGGGCGAAGGTCCAGGGCCGTGGAACTTGGATCACAAGGAGCCTGGACAAAATGGGACCTGCCAAAGCGGAAGATCATGTGGCCTGAACTTTGGAGACTGGAGCCCTTTCGCATCTCTTTCCTGCTCCGATCAGTGTATGACAGTCTTCCAACACCAACAAACCTGCACAGGTGGGCTATGAGGGAGGACACACTGTGCAGGTTATGTGGAGGGAGAGGCACGTTGGCCCACATCCTGGCAGGGTGAAAGATTGCACTTAGCCAGAGAAGATACAGATGGCGTCATGACAAGGTCCTCAGAGCACTGGCTGACATCTTGGAGCAGGAGAGAAGGAAAAAGTGGCAGACCCACGTAAGACCAGCCCCATCCATCCAGTTCATCAGGGAGGAGGAAAAGCCACACTCCAAGAAGACCAAGAAGGGGCTTCTGCAGGCAGCACAATCGTGGGAGATGAGGGTGGACCTGGGAAGAAAACGACACTTTCCCCAGGTCGTCCAAACATCCCTGAGGCCTGACATGGTCATATGGTCCGAGGAGATGAAAAGGATCATCCTCATCGAACTGACAGTCCCGTGGGAAGACGGATGCGAAGAGGCCTCGGAGAGGAAAGCCACCAAGTACCAGGACTTGGTCCAATAATGCAGGGACAAAGGGTGGCAGGCCTGCCTATTTCCAGTCGAGGTAGGCTGTAGGGGTTTCCTGGCGCAGTAAGTGTGGAAGACACTCACAGCTCTGGGAATAGCAGGAAGAGAGGAAGACTGCTGCTCGCAGGTTGGGGGAGGCAGCAGAAAGAGCCTCTTGTTGGCTCTGGTATAGGCGGGAGGAGTTGAGCTGGAAGCCAGGAGAAGATGGGCAGTGACTAGCCATCACTGTCGACCCACCAACTGGAGGATGTTGTCGTTTAGGGTTGAAACGTCCAAGGAAAGTTGGATGCCACCTGACGACATCTTCTCCTGGCTGAAAGCTACAGTCATAAGAAAGTGACTGAAGTGGTTTAGCATCTAGATGTATCAAATAGTAAATTACTAATATTACAAATACTATTAAAAATCTGTAATTAAAGATAATGGCAAATTTATACCAGATTGATTTGGGGTCTTCTTGTTGTTTTTCTCCATCGGGAAGAACACCCCTTCTCTGCTCAGCGCCACAGTGCGTCCGTCGGCCAGGGGGATTATGGGAAGATCTCTCAGGGTTTGCAAGATGGAGTCCATCTCTCCGTAGCCGTACTCCAAGGCACGGAAGTTACAAACGAGCAGCCGGGCCAGCTTGCTGAGACCGAAGTCTGGGAGACAGAGAGATAACACACATAACACACATACATGCAGTGTAGTGCTACGCAGTATTTCTCCTCCAAAAGTTTATTTTGCTCACAAACTGACGTGCACACCTGTATGGAGGTCTCCTGCTTGCAGCAGCTCCTTGGCCATCGCCGTCGTCACCGTGGTGACATCGGCCCCCATGAGGTGTCGAACCCCCAGGTGGGTGAGCAGGGACATGGGCGGAGCAGGGCTCAGGCCCGGGTGGAGGTAGGCCAGGGAGAGGTGGCGGTCCAGCTCCTCTCCACCAATCACATCGCGGATCACGGCGTCCCGGCACATGGCCACCTGCGACGGCAGCTTGTACACCACGTCGCCCGCTGGAGAGGAGGAAGGAAGGAAGGAAGGAAGAAGATGTGATTGATATTGGCATTGTGATGCTATTTGCACAAAGTGCTGAAGGGCGACTGAGCTCGGCAGCTGAGTCAGAATGCTAACAGGGCTTAGAGCGAGGGATCAAAATGAAGTGAGAGAAAAAGAGAGGTGCGGATGAGTACAAAAATAAATGTTTTCCGGTTTTCCATACCTGTGCTGAGTGTTGGGAGGAAGGCTTTGCCTTTGAGCAGTTGTATAATCTGCCCGGCGACCGGCTTGAAGAAGTCCAGCACCTCGTCTGGGAGCGGGACGAACTGGAGGAAGTGGCACAAGCCACTGAGCCCGCTGAATTCTGGATGATCCTGGAACGTAGGATGGACGTGTGGATGAGATTATGATATATATTTTTTGGCATCATACAATCGTATACCGTAATCTGGTGAGCCAAACCAAAACACAACGAACAATGAGTGAAAAAGCCAAAGTTTATCTCATTATAATGACTTAAAGTTACTGAAAATAAGTTGTTTTAACAAGAAAAACTAAGACGTTTGCCAAAAGCCTCAATCCATCTAAACAACCAAAAGAGACTTTCCATCCATCTTCCAAAGCCGGTGCGAGCAGAAGTCAAATCTACCTAATCTGCTAAAACTGCTGCTGTTATCAGTATTATGATCTTGAATTGATTTCCAATGGAGGGAAACTTTTTCAGTTAATCTCCCGACTCACGGTGAAGACGTCCATGGCATGCAGGAAGAGCTGCGGGACCTCAGAGCGAAGCCACTGGTTCCACGGACTGTCCCTGTCTACGTCCTCGCGGGACGACGGGATGTCAAAGTCACCTGCAAGGGGGGGCCAGCACTGTTCAGTTTATCCACCCCCCCCAAAGAAACAACTCTAAACTTTCTACGTGTACAGTATGACGGTTCGTCCTCACCTTGGACGATGAAGCGGAATCCAAAACTGCGCAGGGGCAAGAAGGCGAAGACAGGCTGTTTCTGGGGCTGGACGTGGACATCGCCCGCGGCAATGCCATCCTCCAGCTGGAAGGCCAGAGCCAGCTCTGTCGACTCCACGTCCTCTTTTATCTGGAAGAGGATAGTCAGGGTCGCTCACAGAGTCTTATCCAACACAAGCCAACACTCACCTCATCAACATTAATATCTAGGGCTGGGTATCGAGCCAGATCTCAGGCTTCAATTAGATTTGGATACAAAGGCTCACGATAAGATTCTATATCAATATGAGAACTGGTGCCAACATCTCTGACCATCTGACCATCTGAAATATCTGAGCTGATTCAGTCTAATACAGAAATGTAATGTTTCAGTTCCTCTATATTTTTCTGTCAACATTATTTTACTGAATTTGCAGTATTGTATGGAACTTTTAAAATAAAAAATAAATAACTGGAATACAATTCACAACTTCACACATTGTGTTAAAAACAAGTAAAAAAAGAAAAAGAAAAGTTAAGTCTATCGCATGTGTGAGTGTGACCACTGTTTCCAAAAATAAAATAAATAAAATAAATAACTGAAATGAATACATTTGTATGATATTACAATTTTCTAAATCGCTTCAGAAATTGAAACATTAGAATTGAATCGTATCTGTATCGATTGTTTTTAAAGCGGCCCTCCTGATATTAGATGTTTTTGAGGAGATAATGACACCTCGATACACATTACTTTACTTCTACTCCAAGGGTCGGTTCTGCTCTTGACCCATTTGTTTTCTTGCATAATCTAAACTGCAGGTAACTGGAACTAGACCTTCTTGGGAAAGTCAAGGAGAGAGAAGCGGGATAAGCAGAGGATAAAGCAGATGCCAAAAAAAGTTGAAATTTCCATTTGCCAGCTCATCAGAAGTCTGACTGTGTGTGTGTGTATAAATGTGTGTACATCAGGGTTTTAGATATTAAATCACAAAGCGCGGCAGTAATGAGCGGAGTTTGCAGGAGGGGCGGGAGGAGACGCTGCTTCTCCTGGCGTAGGAAGGAGGAACGCTTATGTAACACAAACACACAGACAGAGCGGGTCAGCACAGAGCAGAGACGCCGACAAGTTTTTTTTATTCCGTCTCCTGGTGAGATGTAGAAAGTGCGTAAAGCCCATTACACATATATCAACAGCAAACTTTTCAGCATGTTTCCCTCCAAATAGGTTTTAAGTGGAAAACAATGCGTTGCTCTGATTTCAGTGATCTTTGCTCCCAAAACTTCTAAATCAACCAATCAACAACAACTGGTCATGTGACCTGTGCTCAGCCATTAATAGTCCAATAGTCATCCCTAAAATATTGTCAAATTATCTACATTAAAGGAGCCATATTATGCTCCTTTTCAACAAGTTAATATAGGTCTCTGAGGTCTCCAAAGCATGTCTTTGAAGTTTTTTGCTGAAAATACAACTCAAGATTATGCATTCTAGCCATTCTAACCTGCCTCAAAAGCCCTCCTGTTCCTGACGATCTGTTTCAGTGTGTGTCGGGGAGGTGATTGATACACAGGCACAGTCCCTTTTACCAACCATGAATGTGATTATTCTACCTCGGTGTAAACAGACAGTGAGGGTGTGTGTGTGTGTGTGTGTGTGTGTGTGTGTGTGTGTGTGTGTGTGTGTGTGTGTGTGTGTGCGTGGGTGCGCGCACACCTTCCCGGGCTGCAGTGTGCGTTTGATCACCAGCCAGCGATCCATGCCCTCTGTGTGCTCCACCTCCAGCACGTTGTGGCTCAGGTCTCTGCGCGTCATGGCCACCAGCCGCCGCTCGCTCTGCAGACAGACGGTGGAGGCAGAGACCAAATCACGACGTTTTCACGGAGGGAACTTCATGACTGTGATATCGGTCTAACTTGTTTACGTCAAAGTTCACCAAACGTCGGTGTGGGTGCGAAAAGACCAAAAAAAAAGGTGAACTGCAGGTTTGTGTGTAGTGTAAGAGCAACCTGGTTGTAGATGGAGATGGAGCGCAGGCGGTGCAGGAACAGCAGCAGTGAGGGGTGAACGTCGTGGAACAGGTTTCGGGTCTGCTGGTTCTCTGAGCGGAGCGGCAAGTGGATCTTAGTGGTCCAGCTGAGAAGGGTCGAGGAGACCGCTGGTTAGACCACAACTCAAAAGCACCGCGACAATTATCACGACACACAGGACTCCCATCACATTATGGACCCCACTCTGTAAGGGAGATGTTGACGCGCATCATCCAACATCATATTGGCTGCAATATAACGTGACATACACGAGACAGAATGTGATTAGGGTTTGGTTGGAACACTGTAGGGGAGCTTGCACACTGTTGTTGGCGCAGCTGACGAGAGGCAAGGCACTCGGCAGCATAAACATCACATCCTATGGATTTTCGCAGAAAAGCCGTCCCGAGTCCTATACATAGTCCTATACATGCTGGTCTCACCTGTGCTGGGTTACGGCATTCACGTCCAGGGGCCTTTCTTCCTCCACCCAGTGCGGCAGGATGTATCCCATGGGGCCGCAGGTCTTGTCGAAGCACAAGTGGAACCCGTTGGAGTGAATCTCAGGACAGTCCGTGACCTTGAACACCGACTTGAAGCCGATGCCTTTTTGCCCTGGAAGCGGCGGCGGCACAAGAGAAAAAGATCCGTCATCAGAATGGGGTCATCATTTGTCCGGAACGTGGTTTGAAGATATAATCTCAACAATTTTGAACGAGATTTTATACAAATCCATCAAAATTCATATATAGTAAAATATTACAAGCCATTTTGGGACATTTAGAATCAGACTTCAAACAGGATTATAAATTTGACGGTGGATGATCATCTCTATTTCATCGTGCTGAATCTCCTTCTGGAGGCAGACTACTTCCACAGAGGACTCAAATCAAAAGACTGCCTGGAAAAAAAAGATATATCAGCAGAGAGATAGTGCTGCCACATGGTCTTCCTCCTCCTTGGTGGCAGTGGCAGCAGCAGCAGCAGCAGGTGCTGGGACAGTTTCAAAGACAATAGCCCTGGGAAACGTATGCGGGAAAACATGGAAGATGAAGAGAAATGGCCGGCAGCCAGGTATTTAGACGCTGCTCGCAATCAGCCAGTCCTCAGATTTCATCAGGAAGATCTGTCTGAGACAAGGTCGCCAGAGCATCCAAACAGAGCATCAAAATATTACGCAGGAGCTGCTTGACTCAGCCTGAAGAAAATGCTCTGAAATGATGTGTATGATGATGATGTGAATCACCTTGAGCTAATACACATATTCGACTCATGTCGTTTCTTAAAATATGATAGTTGTGATAGTTAACAGTTGCTGAATCTTGATTCATCATGGATTTAGAATGGCTTAAAAGTTTGGTCACAGTGTCTCTGATTTTAGAGAGGCAGAAAAACAGTAATAAAGGCTCAACAATTATTTCATGCAAATGCAGATGAGCATCTACTGGAAGTGTTGGCATGCAGCTTTCCATTGAAGTAAAAACAGAGATCCACTGACCAATATATCCGTATTTGTGCTTGCCCTTGGTGCTGCGGCCCACGTCGCAGATGGCCCTGATGTTCTTCTCCTGGAAGCCGGTCTCGTTGTTCAGGATGGTGACGCAGTCCCTCTCCACCACGAAGGCCAGGGCCGGGACGGGGGAGCCCTCCGACGGGTAGTTGTTGTCGTCGGCATTCTAGAAAGAAGGACAACAGGTCAAAACAAGTCTAAACATCCTCACTGTTTCATTGCAGGGCTTCGATCAACCAAACTACATCTACTGACATGGTCCGCTAGCAATTAAAATGGCTGCTCACAACCAGGTTTGGGGTAAACATAGGGCACTATTGAGGGAAAGGGGAGGGGGAAAGAGCACCTGAATGAGCTCTAGAACAAAGTGTGCGTCCTTGCTGTAGAGCTCGGTGGAGAGCCGGTCCAGGCTCCTCCCCAGACGCTCCTGGTGGACCTGCATGAGCTTCTGGCCCTCATCGTTGAGCTCCACACCAATACCAAACTCACTCTTCCTGTAAGAATGGAAGAAGCAAAACAAAGGCGGGGGAGAGGATGAGGTGGTGAGAGTTGAAGAGGACGAGGCCGTTTCTTTACTCTTGGTTTTAACTTTAAAGTGGCAATCTTTAAAGTGATCCATAAGATCTTCTGAGTCGGGGGGGATTAGACTACAAGTCCCAGAATTCCATTCGAAACTGCAACCACAACTAGCTAAGGTGGTTTATCAAATTCACTGTGGTTGCCCAATTAGTGCATTCTTGCCGGGAATGGCGGACCCCGCCACCAACAATGGGAACAGCATAGCACATGCACAATGCAAATACATTGAATGGTTGAATGGCTGTTTCTAATAAAGTATCAAATTTGTTGTTTTTTAACTTTTTTTTAAAATAATCTTACGGATTACCACTTTAAGCTATTATTATTCATCCTGCATTATTGACTTTATTGATAATTTTGTGGAAATTATCTAACTTGGAGCAGTCGGCACAAACTCTAGTTGACTTTGGCAACGACCGAAAGCAGAAGATTGAAAGCTCGACAGCATTGGGGTAAAGTCGTGCTGGAGACTGACCTGATGTCCTCGATCACGGCTCTTTGGGGGTTTTCTTCCTCGTCCTTGTCCTCCTTGTCCTCCTTGTTCTCCTCCTCGGGGTTGGCCACTTCCGCTCCCTGGCTCCCATCGGCGTCGCTCTGGGAGTTGCCGGCGACGTGCATCTCTTCATCAGCCGCAGAGGCGAGCTCATACAGCTGCTCTTCCTCATTCTCCTCCTCTTCCCCAATGGCCTCTTTCTCACTGTCGGCTGACAGAGCATATTCCACAATAAATCCATAGACAAGTCATTTTGGGGGCGCTTGCCTTTTTTTTGCAACCTGCTCTTCTCACTCACTGGCTTGCTGGCCGACGCTGGAGTCTTTCATGGTGTCTTCAAGATATTCATCTTCACTCAGGTTCAGCGCAGACAAGCTGCTGCTCACGGAGTTGACCAGATTAGACTAGTGTCACGGGCACAATGAAAAGCAGCATCCGAGATCCACAAAGAAGAAAAAATAAACATTTAATTCTACAATAATTCAGGAATTCATGTTGCAAGCTGGTAATTGATTATTTAATAACTAAAACCAAATTCACGCTTCGAAATTTATTTTCCAATCAACATTTGCACTTTAGTGAAATTTTGCAATTGTTTAACTTTGATACTTAGTGTTTCACAATGCCATATGCGGCTGAGCTATATGCAGGGTATCTGCAGGTATAAAACAATACAATTTAAGACTTAAAAAAACCTGATAATTCCATTTAAAACATAATCACATTGATCTGCTGCCATTGAAATTTTTGAACAGCAAAATTAAGCAAGCGCCTGCAATTTTGAATCCCCACATTTTTTTCCAGTCTTTTTACCCAAACCATAACCATAGAATGGTGCTAATTGAGCCAAATTGGTTATATACTTTTTAAGACTTTTTAATGGCCGACGGATATCCTTATGTCTGATATTTCGGACTTCTTATAGCTCCAAAAATGTATCCCAAGAGGTGGATCAATCAACTTTGTTCACTATATTTTTTCCAAATGTCTCAACGGTGCTTGAGACGTGACTTGTCTTGCTGGGACTGCTGACCTTGTTCTGGTCCACGGCTGCAGTGTGTGTGTAGTGCAGCTTGCTGTGGAAGTCCCTGCTCCAGTCTGTGATGCCCAGGCTCATGCCCAGCTGGTGCAGCCGGTTCAGGTGACGCGGGTTGGGCTTGGCAGCGCTCAGCAGGACAGCTTTGGACCGGGAGTGGCCCAGGACCCGGGAAAGGGGCTCCAGGAACACCTGTAATAAGAATGTTATGTTATATTATAAGAATAACAATAGAAACGCACCTGATAAACAGCAGAGACGTTGACGTATTTGTATCTTGTTGTAATTAGACCCTCCTAACTTATTAGAATAGCAATTTCAAAATATATATTTTTTAAGCACGCTTTCTGAGTATTAAAAGAAAGCAGTTTGCGAGCAACCTGCTGCAGCAGGGTCTGGAAGGTCCTGGTGGGGATTCGAACCAGACACTCCAGAAGGAAATGGGCCACAGCGCTGCTGCAAGAAACGTCCTCCGCAGCCTGCGACAGATCTAACAGAAACAGACAAACCACAACAACGCTTCACACATCTACAGTTTTTTGATAATGGTGCACATACTGCAGGTTCTGGATATAAGAAAAATATATTATTCCCAATTTTAAATAGTATTGGGCCTTAGGGATCAACAGTAGTACTTCTTGGCAATGTGGGGAAAACGTTGTCAGTCCTCATAATAGTCAGACGTTTTACACAATATTGTCCAATATGTATCATGTTTCCTGATTTTAACCCCAGGGATTAATAAAGTGTTATTTTATCTTATCTTATGATATCTGCTTATAAATCCAACATCATGTGTTAAGGAATACAACTGACTGTTACATTGAACTATATGTAATGTAAAGCATGATATTAGACTAAAACTTATCCCTAATTTCAGACCTCAAATTAAGAGAAATTCAATCAACGACAATATGATACCACTGATTGTCAAACTTACAAATATATCGCACTGTAAAACAAAGCTGTCAATTAGTAGTGATTTAGCATTTAATTCTATGGGTTTATAACCAATAACCTGCCTAGACAAGAGTTTTAACATATAAATTTGAACTCCATTTACCCAAATGGTATACAGTATATACTTTTTTTCAAGCACCAATAAACTCACAGATCTATGCTGTCTATCTCTATAGAATGGCAGTACAGCACACTCTGTGTTGCTTTTCTACCTTCTTTGGCCACGGCCGCCGCCAGCGAGCTCTCCATGTGGTTGGCCAGGAGCGCGGTGGGCACGTTGGCGATCCCGTCCGCCACCACCATGGACACTAGGTGGCCGGCTGTGCCGACGGGGTCGAGGCTCATGGCGGCCTGGGAGAACAGCTTGTCGCTCGGCGCCGTGGTGACCCGGAGCAGCACGCCCGGAGACACCTCCAACGCCGCCAGGTCCGAGTTCCCTGGAAGGACTTTGATTTTAAAAAAAGAACACAAAATGCCAATGTAGCACTGATCAAACAGGGCATTGGTGAGAATCTGTAAATACAATGTTCATCACAACCATTCAATATATCACAATACATTGTCATAATATTAATACAGCAAAATATTGACAATTTAGATGAGAATTAATAAAAAAATAGATCATTAAACATTAAGCTACAATAAAACATCACATGCAGTACTGTATTATAATAGTATAGTATTATAATGCAGAAATATAATATTGTAATACAATTAAGTTCCAACTTCTCAAACAATTGTTTTTTTTCATAAATTACAATGCAAATAACAATACTCTGCTGAGAGCCAATACAGTAATGGAAATCAAAGAATACCGCTTCTCCAGTGTATTCCATAGTGTTTTGCATACACCCATGAACAACATGTCATGTGATATAAACTCATTCTGATTCTGATATCATATTAATCACAATTACCTGCAGATATTGTGACTCTAAACGATTATGTTTTAATAATGTTTACAATCTGATTACTGGTTTGTCATGTTTACAATTTTATTATCACATTTTTAAATCTGGGAAATGGGACGCTGCTGGCTCTACCTGCGTTCCGCTCGATGAAATCTTTGAGAAGTCCGTAGACGGGCTTGAAGACCAGCTCCCACTGGCTCCACTGACTCAAGTCCTCCAGCAGGGGGCAGGAGAGCAAGCTGGCCTGGGCCTGGGTCTGGGAAACCTCCCCTAGGAGCCCCACTGCCTCAGACACACTGGCCATGCTGCTGCAGGAGAGATGAGTGGGGTCAGACTCAGGTGGATAAGCGCTGAATTGGCATTAATTATTATAAATTGTCACTCACAATTTAGAAGGATATTCATGTTTAAAAGTAATCCATAAAATAATTTTGTTTAAATATTTCATAATTTTTTTTAGCTGGCTGGAATTCCGGGACTTGTAGTGTAATCCACCCAACGCGGACGATTTGACGGATTTCCACTTTAATTCCAGACATTGGTTGCTTTTTTTCCATCTGACCGTAAGGAACAGTAAGGAACAGTGTCACGTGTACCTGTTGTGTTTGGCGAATAGGGCGGACTCGTAGTAGACCCGGCTAGGTGCACCCCCGCCCAGCATGTCCCTCTGGCGCCGGACCAGGTCGGCCAGGATCCGCAGGGGTCCAAAACCCAGGTCCCGAATATCCCGCACCCCGTAGTGGACCCTGACGGCGTGCTCAATGTGAGCGAGCTTCAGAGGGCAAAAGAATTTCAAAATAAGTCATGTTGGCTCCCTTTTTCACATCCAAGTACTAGTCACTCTCAGTGAATTCAAGCTTGTTTTTTTCACACTAGTAGGAAGGTTCAAATCGCACTTTAGGGTATGTTTAATAAAACTCAAGGTTATGGACATTTTGTAGTGGACCTTAATTTGCCAACTTCAGCAAATCAAAATAACGAAATATGAGAATATGAATATGTCTGTTCTCACATCAGAAAAAATGTAGCTATAAGAGATTGACAGGGTTTCTGCAGGTTTCAACAAGTTAAATTTAAGAATTTATAAGACCTTTTTAAGACCATTATGAATGCAATTTAAAACCTATTTCACGTCCTTACTGGTAAAAAACAGTACAAAGGACATGAAGGAAAATCGGAGTCCCAGAATTACTTGCAAAGTAAATTAATTTATTCACATTCAACATGGACATTCAACAGAACATGACTAAACAGAACCGTGTGTACGCAAGAGTAGTGTGTGTGTGTGTGTGTGTGTGCACGCGGTGTTCTCCAGCCAGATTGAACTTGCACTTACCCATATTAGATGAAAGTAACGTTAACAGAAACAATTTTAACTTATTACTTCTAGAATTAGCTATTTTTTTGATGAGGAGACCCACACACCACATCGCGACACATAAGAAATGTTAAAATTATGTCCTAAAAGACATTTTAGGACATTTTAAGGCCTAAAATTCAGATTACTGGATTTTAGACTTTTAAGGACCTGCAGAAACCCTGGACTGAGAAAATGTAACTGAATAAAAAGCATATTACTTTAAAGTACATTACAGTTATATTACATATAACCGAGTACGAGTTATGACCCTGTGTGCGTGTGCGTGCACATCAGCTCCTGACTCACTCCATCTGGGTTGCTGGAGGCGACGGCTCCGCACTGTTTGATGAACTCGAACACCTCCTGTCTGCTCGGCCGGAAGCAGCAGCCTTGGACGTCTGCGCCACCGCCACACAGGATCATAGCGCCCCCCACAGTGTCCTGAAGCAACTGTAATGTCCGGAGAGACGCAATCAAAATAAGAGACGCAAACATAAGGCATGACACATGACGCCTAAGATAACAGGGATTCTAACTCTTTCCGGTTTGGTTCCTCAATCGTCTGAAAAGGACTGGGCTTTGTAAACCATCACAAAACCTTTTTTTTTACCACTGTGACCATGCCGGTAATGCGAGGGAGCTAAATATACATTTAAGAACCGTGACGTTTCATTTAATGCCTTTCAGATTTTCTTGTCAGCTGTTAAGCCACAGGACAGGTTGACTGAGCTCTGATAAAACAGAAAAATTTCATTGATTCACCCCTTCCATTCACTAAGCCTAACTACACCA
>OMKR01108569.1:0-11708 GCA_900302355.1 Cyttopsis rosea | reverse complement strand
TTCAGCTCTAACAATTGATTTATGAAAATGAATTCCTTTGGGGAACCCATATTGCTCCTCCCCTTCTCTCAAACTCGACAGACAAAAATGACTCCATGCTTGATTTCCATGTCATCTACAATTGGTCCAGAGGAAATACATTCCCTCTTGCTCTGAGCCCCTCCCATCCCGGGAATAATTTGATCGCGGTCCCTCTCTCAATGCGACTCGCTACTTCTTTTCCCTCGTTATCCGACGATCTTGTTCAATCACTGACCGAGCTAATTTTATTCCTATTTTTCCCGTTCGGTCCCCGACACGAACTATCCTTATCTTTATTTATCCGTAGGTCCCTGACTCGTACGAATAAACTTTTTCCCTATTTATTCATCTCTATCCAAGAATGAATTTCTTCCTCGACGGGCGTCCCCGCCGAAATTCCTGAGTCCCTGACTCAATCGCTCATCTCTCCCCAATTGTAGATGACATGACCAAATTTAATAAGACACTTCTCACCAGATAAATTTTGTTTTGAGTTCGTTGGATGGTCGTGAAGCCGATCGGTTCCACGACGGACATCGGTCCCCTGTCTTCTGAATAATTTATGGAGACGGAGGCGAATCAATAGGATTCGGCAGGGTGAAACCCACCTCTGTCCGTCGTGTCTCCAACTAGCCCTCAGCCATCCTGTTGCGGAAATTATTTAGGTGAATTATTATTATTGTCCCGTCGTGGCGATAATAAAAGCACTGGAGTCGTTTAAAGAGAAAAAGATCTTTGTTAGTTTATTTTAGGCCCAAAATGGCGGTCCCCGGGCACAGACCCTGGAGGGCTGTGTGAGACTGCCCAGTGGCGCATGCACGCAGAGGTTTTATAGGCACAGGAACAAAGGAATCACGTGACCAGGGCAAGATGGCGGATCGTCTGTGTACCACCCGTGACGGCGCCGGGTTATCTTGTAGTCAAGGCGACCATGACGTCATATCCGCGATGTCACTTCCGCGCCGTCATATCCGTGCCTAAGTCTCCCAGCGAGTGAGTCTCTTTCATATATGGTCTTAAAGGCACAGTAGCACGGAATGTTCAATACAATCTGAAGGATTAAGTTTTTCCATTACAGCAGCATAAATAATATAATATGACAAATCATAGCTTATTGTATTTCATACTATGCAATGTAAAAGCTAGACAGTGCCAGAGTCTATTTGCTGGAGCAGAGTGCCGCAGGTAGACGGGTTAGGGTTAGGGTCCGATCCAGGTAGCTCACAGCAACCTGACCCTCCCTCTCAGAGCTGGACAGGGGGGGAGGAGAGAGAGGTAGAACACAGTGGGTTAATATCTAGATGTCATGTATCAGTGCTAAGGGGTGAAGGTAGGGTGTCAGGTCAAGGTTGGATGTTTTAAGTAAGGGTCTAATCATCAGGCTGTCTTAAAAGCCACAGGTACAGTGCCAGAGAAGGGGGAAGAGTTAATAATGTTAAGAATAGAGGGTCCTAAAATTGGAAACAGCTCTTTAACGAGCTTTCCAGGGAGTGGGTCGAGTATGCATGTTGTCTGTTTTGCTGCACTTACCAACTGCACTAGAGTTTCACAGAGATACTGCATCAAGATGTGAGAGGTTATGTATACCATCTGCCCTGGTGCCTGATCCAGTCTCACTAATGGGAGGATTCGACTGGGGTTGAGGTAGAATGTTTTTAATCTCTTCTCTAATAAGATTAATTTTCTGTGTAAAGAATTGCATGAAGTCATTAGCTGTAAAGGGGGAGCTGTTAAGAATAGGCTGTTGTTGGGTAAGCATAGCTATCATATCAAATAAACTTTTGGGAGTATTTTTATTATGACAGATTAACCTGGAGGAATACTTCGTTTTGGCTAATGAAAGAGAGCGTTTGTAGTTCAGAAAACCGTCGCCCCATGCCCGACGGAACACTTTGTCGTTCGCCATTTACGCTCAAGATTCCTACAGGATTGCTTCAGTGCTCGGGTCTCATGTGTAAACCAAGGAGTTGGTTTCTCTGCTGTAATTCTGGTCCTGCTCGGAACGCTGGCAGTGAATGAAGATTTCAAATTGTATGAAATAGTGGTCAGACATAGCGAACCACTATATTAGAGGTATCAATGCCCCGGGTTAGTACAAGGTCAATAGTGTTACCATTATTATGGGTCGGTTCATGTATTAGCTGCGTAAGGCCGAATGTATCAATTATTGTCTGGAAAGCCCTGCTAAGGGGTTCAGATGGGGAGCTCACATGGATATTAAAGTCAAACCCATAATTAAAATATTACCTGCTTGCATCACCATGTCAGAAACAAACTCAGAGAATTCATCTTTGAAGCTCGAGTAGCAGCCGAGGATGGTATATCACTGCTAGGTAAATGGGCAGATGACAAGAACCTCACATGTTTTAAAGTCATTGTTCAATTTGGGATTGAGGTTAAAATTAGATTTAGAGATGAGGGCAATACCACCACCTTTCTTTGAAGCTTTGTTTAGTGGTAAGAAATCATTTGGCTTCAACCAAGTCTCATATAGAGCCATCATATCCAGATTTTGGTCTCTGATCAGATCATTAAGTAACAATGCTTTGGAGGGGAGTGATCTGATATTGATTAGACCAATTCTCAGAAAAGTAGGCTGATCGGTGCCCTTCACCCCCATTCCCTTCCTGGTATAAATTTTAATAAGATTGCGTTGTTTGTCGCATTAACTGTCAGGTCTGGGAATGGGGACCCTTTCTGACATCGTCATCCAATCTGTTATATCTGTGGAGGGCTCTGGCTTTGGGGGGGCTGTCATCCTAAAGGGCCTAAACTGTTGGAGCAGAGCCCTTTGTGACATCATCATCCGATATATGTGGAGGTTTGACTCTAAATGTTCAGAATCACCAATCGCAGTCTGGCTCAATACACAGACTCTTTTTTACTTTAGATCAGTTTAAGTAACATTATAAATGACATGTTTATGCGTTTGGTAATCAACTGCCAGGCTGCTTTTCAGTCTTTATTCATATCTGCAGCATCGCCCTGTTTAGTAATCATGTGTTTATATATTTAAATACTGTTTAAATATTGTTCCATCAGTAATTCTTGCTCTGTAGATGTGAAGGAAACGTCACGTTCTGTATCAAACCTGTATTCAACTGCGTTCCTCTGATCGGTTGATCCATCACGTCTCCATCTGATGTGGCTCAGCTCCAAGCTAAACCCGATGAGCTCCAACCGCCAGGGGACGCTAAGCGACGCTATTGTGGTTATCGCCGCCTGATCCTAGCGACCTTGAGGGAACACCCCCCAGGTCATCAACTGCTTTGTTTTAGTGTTTACAGAGCTACCTAACCTGCTAACCAACTCTATAGCTTTAAAATCACATATTTTCCAGAATTGGATTAAAACCT
Organism: Cyttopsis rosea; assembly: GCA_900302355.1. NCBI lineage: Eukaryota > Metazoa > Chordata > Actinopteri > Zeiformes > Parazenidae > Cyttopsis > Cyttopsis rosea. The sequence goes on along the minus strand of OMKR01108569.1, from coordinate 8,331 downwards.
TTCAAAACAATCATTTCTTTTGTTATGTCCTGATAGGCTATCTACACCCACCTCTCCACCTCCCATGGATCCTCACCTCACAAAAAGCATCTGCTTGACAGCCTAATATTTAGTTTGATATATTTTGTGTTCTTTAAGAAAGGAATTATTTTGTCTATTTGTAGGTTACTCATCTGGTGATCAAGCGACCACAGTTTTTCCATTTTAAACCTGGTGATTACGTCTACATCAACATCCCGGACATCGCCAAGTATGAGTGGCACCCATTCACCATCAGCAGTGCCCCCGAGCAGTCAGGTAGAAAAAACCTTCAACCAAAGTCTAACTCTTGATTAATTTGATTGACAGGCATAGATGTGTTTTATGTGATGTGAGATTTTAACAACATTTTGCTGAATCCATAAAAAAACATGGAGATTGAAGACTTCTTGCAGTTATAAAACAGATTCCGATTTGCAAGCATCAGCAGCAGCAGTTCCATGAATGTAATAATGTTTCTCTGCAGTGAAGTCATTGATCATAGACCGGATTATTAGAATTATTGCCCATATGATAAGATTTACTTTTTTACTTTCAATTACAACATTTTGCAACATTTTGCATCTACAACGAGAACTGAAATGATTATTTGTCACTACCTCTTAGGAGAGAGGGTTATCTTCTTGTGGAAAAGCATTGGAAAGGTATTGGCTGTGTTTTCCAGATACTCTGTGGCTGCATATTCGCTCCATGGGCCAATGGACCAACCGCCTGTTTGAATACTTCCGGCAGCCTGAGACCCAGGCGGCAAGCCCCAAGAGGCTTGCACACAGCCTCAGAAACAAGCGGCAAATGAAGACTCAGGTCTGAACAAAATAAAATTCAGACACATACTTAGTCATCTTCTCCTTGATTAATCAGTTATATTTGAAACGTTCTTTCAGGAGGAGTTGTTCAGGTCAACCATCTCCAATGGATTGGTTGCCTCCAATGAGGATGATGCCATCGAACTGACCATGTACCGTCAGAACGGCCTAAATTCAGGTCTGGTCCAGGTCCTGGGACCTCAGAGCACAACAGCAGATCATCTGGGCCAAGCTGAGAGAGGAGAGGGACCCCCACTGAGAGAAGTAAGTGCTGACAAATCTCTCTCCAAGTCTCATCTCTATGGACAAGGGCAATACATTAGGCCACACCCCTAAGGAAAATCCATCCAATCTAAATTTCAGATTTCTGCAAAGTTAGGTGAGAGCCCCAGATTCTGCAACATTAAGGTGAGTTGAAGTGTGAATATCATTTTAACGCTTATAACTTTGTTTTCTGCTCCTGGTGATGCTGCTTGGTCTTTGCAGAGATAGTGAAACAGTTTTACCTCAATGTGTTAAATGACTTAATTATTTTCCATATATACATCGTATCTGAAGTACACTGAACATATATTGAAACTGGAATTAGACTCATTACATACAAAGCATTTCAATACTAAGTGTTGTGTCAGTGTTACGTAGATGGACCATATGGGACTCCCACCAGGCAGATCTTTGCTTCCGAACATGCCGTCCTGATTGGTGCAGGAATTGGAATAACGCCTTTCGCTTCTATTCTTCAAAGCATCATGTACCGGTACAACATGCACCCTGGCATTGTCAAGTTGTTAGAAGTGGCCAGTTATTCCAATTGAAATGATGAAGTTGTGCTTGACCTTTGAAGGTATCGCAGGAGGAAGCAGAACTGTCCCAACTGTAACTATTCCTGGTGTGAAAACATCAAAGACAGTGAGATGAAACTACGGAAAGTATGACTACACTCTTCACATTAAATAGAGTAACTACAGATTGACATTACTGAGACATTGTGATTTAATTTACATGGCAAAGGGTAAATTATTGTTGGCTGGTGTGGGTGCCATTTTAGCTAAAATGCAAAACAAAAATAACCACCTCCTGCTTTAACAGAACACACATAGAGAAAACTCCCTACACCCAGCAAAAAAAAAACACCAAGAGAGAGAACAACCAGCCAGGGAACACCCACAGAGAGAATATACCCATAAAGAGAACACCCAGAGAAAACCCATTTAAAGAAATGCCCATCCAACCATCCATTCTTTGATGCTTATCCGGGCCCGGGTGGCGGAGGCAGCAGGCCTAGGCCTCATTAACAAATGAATACATTTCCCCCCAATCAAATTAAACCTCTTTGTAAAGAAACTATTATCATTCCAGCAGGAAAACAAATATCACATCCAGGAATAGTTTAATTCTAAATTGATATGATTAATCAAATCTAATCCCTCTTGTCTATTTATGTGAAGTGCAGTTATTCTTCTAAAATATATTTTTTAATATTTATAAAATATAAAATATTTATTATTATTATATTTTCATGCACTTATTCTTGACCCAATTCTCCTTGCAGGTGGATTTCATCTGGATCAACAGAGACCAGAAATCCTTTGAATGGTTCGTCAGCTTGCTGACAAAACTGGAGATGGATCAAGCAGATGAAGAACCAGAAGGTGAGACAGGCAGACAGACAGGCAGGCAGGCAGACAGACAGACACATAGATAGACAGGCAGGCAGGCAGGCAGACACATAGATAGGCAGACAGGCAGGCAGGCAGGCAGACACATAGATAGGCAGACAGGCAGGCAGGCAGGCAGACAGACATATATAGACAGACAGGCAGGCAGGCAGAAAGACACATAGACAGGCAGACAGACAGGCAGGCAGGCAGGCAGGCAGGCCTACAGGCAGGCAGACAGATACATAGATAGGCAGGCAGGCAGGCAGGCAGAAAGACACATAGACAGGCAGACAGGCAGGCAGGCAGGCAGGCAAGCAGGCAGGCAGACACATAGATAGACAGACAGACAGACAGACAGTCGGGGTTGGAAAGGATGTATCGGGACAATGTTGTGATTTGTTTGGCGAACCTGCAGATGCTCGAACACAGAATCCTTCGATGCCATTTTCAGCAACAGTGTGAAATATTCTCTGTCCATCCACTGTCCATCCACTCTTGTCCACAACCTGCTTGTTCTGAATCTCTGCCATTCATCCTACACTTTCTAATTTGAGGTTTAAGTCACAAAAGGATATTACAGTAGAAATAAAAATGAGTGGTATGTGTCATTAAAATGCTTCAGTGTAACCCTCAGTAATCCAAGACATCTTGATACATACTTGATATAATTACCAAAATGTAGCAGGTATTTTATATTTAGTTACATAACTTGACATGTATTCTCTTAATCCCCAGACCTGTAGACAGACAATAGATCAATTAATTGTTTAAAACTTCAGACTCTGGTTGCGTTTAAGGTCGCTTCTTGGAGATGCACATGTACATGACTTCCGCTCTGAGTAAGAATGACATGAAGGCCATCGGCCTGCAGATGGCACTAGACCTGCTGGCTAAGAAGGAGAAGAGAGACTCAATAACTGGTCTGCGGACCCGAACTCAGCCTGGACGACCGGAGTGGGCCAAAGTGAGAAACATTTCCTCAATACAAGCATTTAATGATACAAAATTAGTAAAGAAGGCTGTTATTTAGAGATTTGACAATTAATTTATGAGAGAAAATATATATATTTTAAAGGCATACTGTACAGGTTTTTGCCCCATTTCAAATATTTTAGAACACCATCTTCAGTGTACAAGCTTTATTGTCTAACTCTGTGAGTGCTGAAATAATCAATAATAATCAAATTACTTGGACTTATTGTGTACCACAAAAGGTGGTATAACAAGGCTATCTATCTGAGAGGTGAAACATCACTCCATCCTACACTTGGTGCATAAAAGGAAGGGCAGAATTTGGAGGAGAGAGCGGAGGGGAGATGGCCTGCATGGAGAAAGTTGAAGAAAAATCCTAAACAGTGATATACCTAATATTCCCTACGTTACATGCATTCTATTATAGATGGCATCTCCCCCTGGTTTTGTCTCACGCTCTCATTGGCTGTTGCTGATCAGCCATCTCTGAATTTGGCATCACATTTCTCACACTACAACACTACAAGTGCCAATAACATCAAACACACAAATATATTGTGACGATCAAAGACTCACATTACATTACTTACTGCTGACGTTCAGAGCGGTGACGGATTGAACTCAACCAGGGGATTATATATGAAATCAAATAATGGTCATTAATATTTTGAGCTTGTGAAATGGTTTGTGAATGTGTAATAATGTTTTGCAGCTGTAGAAATATTTTGTGCATATGTGAAGAAAATTTGTGCACACAGATATAATTTGCATGTGTAAAAAGTACTGTAACTGTAGAAATATTTTGTGCATGTGTAATTAAAATTTGTACAGGAATATTTTCAACAGTGAGGTTTCACAAAGTCTGAGAGACAGACACAAATATCCTACCTGTTTGTCCAACACTGAGTTACAAGCTACAACTACTTTTTACACCTGATCTGACTAGCCAATCAGCACGTTACCCACTGACTAGCCAATCAGCACGTTACCCACTGACTCAAATTTCCTACCTGTTTGTGCAACACTGAAGTTACAAGCTACAAACTATTACTTTTTACACCTGACCTGACTAGCAATCAGCACGGTTTTCTACTTACTTTGACAACGAGATATGCTGCAGTTTCAGGAACTTTCCTCAGGAACTAGAAACTTTTGGACAAACTCAGTGCATTTTCTACCACAGGGACCAGGGTCTAATTTAAGTTCCGGGGACCAAAAAGTCCCTGCTCAGGGGGTACAGTACATACTTTTCAAAAGTACCGGAACTTTCGGGCGGGGCTTGCAGCGTTGAACATTTCTGATTGGTCGAGTACTCGCAGTATATTATTTTATTTTCAGCATTCTGTAATACTTGCATCTGAAACACACACTGGAACCAAAAATAATTTGTCTATAATAACATTACTCACAATGGTGATTTACATTGTTGTAGTGCTTCATTTGTAAATCAGGAGGTGCCGCGGAACACAGGCTGCGGAATACAGAGAAGCTGCTGATCCGGTGGGCCGGGGGAAAAGAAAAGTCACGGAACATCTAACATTTAAGTTAACTTCACTGTCGCACACACAGGTAGAACATTTGTGTCCGTTTCTCAGACCTCACTGTTGAAAATATTCTGGCACAAATTTTAATTACACATACACAAAATATTTCTACAGCTAGTACTTTTTACACATGTGCAAATTATATCTGTGTGCACAAAACTTTTTTACACATGCACAAAAGATTTCTACAGCTGCAAAACTTTATTACATATTCACAAACCATTTTACAAGCTCAAAATATAAATGACCATTATTTGATTCCACAATTATATGTGTAGACTGAGGTGGTACCAGTGGGTTTGGATTGAGATTATGTGAGCTATGTGAGACTGCTGTTGATCATTCAGCTTCCTCCCTCTGGTGACCCCTGGTGGTGAGGGTGGGCAGCTGCATTTCTAACCCTCTACACTGGAGCCCTCCAAGGTCCTGAGCCCCCTGCTGGCCTCCCAGTGTATACCCACACTCCTCGCACACAGTGGGCGTGGGCGTGGGCCTGATCAAGAATAATGCTGTATATATATTTAACTTGTTGTATGTATATTTTCTGATTTAGATGAGATTCTTTCTTTATTACTCGACCTACTTTTTTGCACAGTTTGTCCTTTTATAATTTCATTGCACCATACTTGTACAATGGATGGTACAATCCATTTAGAGAACAAGACTCGGGAAGACTTGGGAATGTGGAGGGAGGTAAAAATGCAGAGTAACACAACCCAAAGACCATAAAATCATGAAGGGATGAAAAGCTGTGCAAACAAACAACACTGATCAAAACAACATACACAGTATAGTATGCCTTTAATATCTTGTTTTCTCTTTATAGAATATCTATTTTCAGATTAAGGTTCAGTCTGACGTATGTTCTGGAGAAATTAACTTTGATATGGAACCAATTGTTTGTGTGGCAGCTTTGCTCAAAGTTAATGGGGCTTGAAATGGTTGGAGTGTATGTTAGGTAATGCTTGTCTACAGACTCACTGAGTGTCTTCCATGCAGGTCTTCCAGAAAGTGTCTGAGGAGAAGAAAGGAAAAGTCCACGTGTTTTACTGCGGATCTCCGGCTCTGGCTAAAATAATCAAAGCACAATGTGAACGCTTTGGGTTTCACTTCTACAAGGAGAACTTCTGAAGAGCTCGGTGTGTGTGTATATGCGAGTGTGTATGTGTGTGTGCAGTAGCGGACCATGCATTTCAGACCTAGGCCTTCAGTGGGCGTGTCCCGCAACACCATCTAAAAATCACACGACCAAACCACCATAATACAACACCTTCACATCAAGCCGCAGTTCCAACAACGGAGGCAAAATGTATCATTTTATAACATGTTGATGTGCATTAAGTATGTTAATACTGTTGTTTTAAAGCACTTTGTAACATTTTTAAAAAGTGGTTTACAGATTAAGGTGTGTTATTATAACGTCTATCAACCAAACGTTTTGGAAAAGCAGATGCCACACTTGATATAAATGTATATCAAGTGGTCATTCTATAAAATATGATATTTAATAATTGTAATAATTAGAGCAGCTCCAGCTCGGGATTGCCATGACATTGACCACTGTGGACATGGATTTCTCATATTCATACGCCATATTTCTACTGATACACCATTTCACCAGACAATCATAACCACAGTATATGCATATTTATAATTACTTTTCAGCTTATGTATTTGACTTGCAGTTGCCTTCCAGATAATAAAAAACCTGCTTCTCAGTAATAGCATATCTTGAAATGGAACTACTTACAGTTTAAGTGTATTTTTCAGATGCTTTGAGATCCTTGTCATACATGTTCCAGCTGGTGGCAGCCTATTCCGTGCCTTTGCCTGAAGGAAGTTCTCCAGAAGCCCGTCTTTCATCCTATTGTGCGACCCCCCAAACCGCGGACAATAAAAACCAACCAGCTGCAACAGTTCTTAAAAGTAGCCCAATTCCGCAGGAAAGCCGCAGACTTGACAACCCCACTGGCAGCAGTGAAGGCGCGTGATGCTGTGAAAGAATACGCCCACTACTACAGAGCTAAATCTGATTGGATGATGGGCCTGTCAGTCCAGAACTGGGCCCCGTTCGCTCAGACAGCAGAGTGGTTCAGGGGGAGGAATCAACATTCGGAGGAATAAAGCTGATTGGGCGTTGGCCGATAGCATCTGTTGCGTCAGAACGTAACTCCACCCCCTTTACCCAGTGACGGTCCGTCACTGTGCGCGCCTGTCAGTATGTTTGCATGTGTGTATGTGGTCCGGGCACAGTGTGACGTCATTCCAGCGAACCACCAACCTCTGCAGCTCAGGAGCAAACATGTGAGTTTGATTCAATATGTTCACAGTTGTCCCCTGTTTTTGTCAACAATTGTTTTTTATTAAAGAAAAATGTTTTCAACAAAATACATCACAATACACGTACATTTTTGGGGGAGGCCCGCCACCATAGACGTTGTAAGTAGGGGTGCGGGGGTTCCAACAAAACAGCATTTAGCATCCTATAAGTCAACTGGGTGTGTAGATGTGGTCAGGGCGGGTCACTGATGAAGCAAGAGAAATTTTGTGCAGATTGGACAAAGTATGCTGAAGTTATAGCAACTTCGTGTTTGATGGCGAAGCATTGAAATTGGCCGCGTTGTCACGACAACCAGGAATAACGTAGGGAAAAGCTTTTGATAACTTTTCATCTCCAATGTGTGAAGATGATTGTGTGTGAATTAGAAGTGGATGCGATAAGATCCCTAGGACTAGTTTGTTCAAATACGATGTGTGGAAATGGCGAGAAATCGGTCATGTGATTCAAGATGGCCGACTTCCTGTTGGTGGTAGGGTATTGGTCCAAGAGACTTTTTGGTGCGTCTTGACATGTTGTACATGTGTAGCGAATGTGGTTTGTCTATGTCAATCTGGGGCGAGGGGCGCCATATTTTAGGGGGCGCTAGAGAGCCATTTTGCCACGCCCATTAATGCAAACATTAAATATCAAATTTTTCGCCAGGTCTGGCTTGCGTGCAAAATTTGGTGACTTTTGGGGCACGTTTAGGGGGGCCAAAAGGCCATCGTTTTCGGAGAAAGGAAAAATAACAATAAATAAATTAAAGCTGCAAGCAGCGATGAACGGGCCCTCGCACCATCATGTGTACACCACACCATGTGAATTTCATGTAAATTGGATGATGTTTGCGACAGTGCAATTACTTCCTGTTGCCAGTAGGGGGCGCTATGACTGTAAGTCAATATGGGTGTGTAGATGTGGTCAGGGCAGGTCACTGATGAAGCAAGAGAAATTTGGTGCAGATTGGACAAAGTATGCTGAAGTTATAG